>OW203991.1:30662454-30671487 GCA_934047225.1 Ypsolopha sequella | reverse complement strand
TCTTATGATCTCGCTGGACATAGAGGGGGCCTTCGACAACGCATGGTGGCCGGCTTTGAAGCACCAACTAGCCACAAGGAAGTGTCCGCAAAACATATATGCGATGGTGTGCTCCTATCTACAAGACCGGAAAATAGTGGTCAACTATGCCAGAGCAACAAGCGAGAGGGATACTACAAAGGGTTGCGTCCAAGGATCCATCGGAGGACCAACCTTTTGGAACATCATACTCGATCCGCTGTTGGCCAAACTGGTACAAGAAGGAGTACATGCGCAAGCTTTTGCGGACGACGTAGTTCTTACATTCACCGGGCACTCGGTCGAAACCATGGAGCAACGAGTCAACTCGACACTGGAGACGATAGTGGAGTGGGGTACTCAGAACAAGCTCAACTTCGCCGCACACAAGACCAAGGCGATGTTGATGACCAAAAAGCTGAAGTACGGGGAACCACACCTCTATATGTCAGGGAGTAGACTCGAACTCGTACATGAGATAAAACTCCTTGGTCTCGTCATCGACCGAAAGCTCACCTTTAAGGCGCACGTGACCGCAGTCTGTAAAAAAGCTGCGGACATATACAAACATCTAGCGCGCGCAGCAAAGGTGACGTGGGGCCTGAACGGTGAAATCGTAAGGACGATATACGTAGCGGTTGTCGAGCCGATCGTTCTGTACGCAGCAAGTGTGTGGTACCAATCCACAGAACTCCAGATGATCAGAGATCGTCTGGATGCACTGCAAAGAGGATTTGCCCAGAAGATCTGCAAAGCGTACAGAACGGTCTCGCTCTCGTCGGCACTAATTCTATCGGGCCTGCTGCCCCTGGACCTTAGAGTACAAGAAGCCGCAGCTCTGTACATGGCCAAACGAGGTTTCAGTACAGACTACATACCACCAGGAAGGAAAATGGAGCAAAGGATAAGCTACCTTGAGCAGCCACATCCTTCTCAACTCATAACAACAGAGTACGAGCTCCTAGAAAACATGGATTCCGAAACTCTATCCACCCACTGCATTGCTGGGCCACAAGTGTACACTGACGGCAGCAAAATTGAGGGCAAGGTAGGAGCAGCCCTCACATGGTGGGAGGATGGACAGGAAACCAGTTTTCACACCTTCAGCCTGGACCCGGCGTGCACTGTCTTCCAATCAGAATTATACGCACTCCATAGGGCGATTGACTTGGCCAAGAACAGCACCAGTGACCGAATCAACATCTTGAGTGACTCAAGATCGTCACTAGAACTGCTGGAAAATCCCAAGTCAACACATCCCCTTACCAAGAACATCAAAGAGTGCGTAGCGGAAATCAGAGCACAGGGTCGGCAGGTGCGGCTCTTCTGGCTCAGGGCGCATGTGGGCACGGCCGGAAACGAAAGAGCAGACGAACTGGCCAAACAAGCGGCCTTGCAGTCAAGCGATGCCCCAGACTACAGTGAAGTTCCCGTGTCACACGTCAAGAGAAAGATCAGAGAGGAAACTATACGCAGATGGCAAGACAGGTATAGCTCCTCCAGCACTGGTGCCGTCACGAAGGTTTTCTTCCCGGACGTAAATGTTGCGTTCCGCACAGTCCGTGAAACCAAAATGACGCACCGTCAAGTGCAAGCCTTGACAGGACACGGGGGCATGGCGGAGTACTTACATCGGTTCAAGCTGAAAAGCAGCCCCGGTTGTGAGTGCGACCCCGACACTAGCGAGTCAGTATGGCATCTTTTACTGGACTGCCCTCGTTTCGCGGCTGCCCGAATGGAATTAGAGTACCGGCTAAACATCAAGCTGGAAAAAGCCGAACTGCGGAACATCATCGCAGGCAAAGACAGCAGAACGCTCTTCCTTGCATTCGCAGAATCCGTCATACGGATAGCGGCTAAGAGGAACTCGTCCACAGACCTAACCAACACACCTCACCCTCAACCAGATAACAACACACAAACACCATCGCAGACACAACAGCCAACAACTAGCTGCTCAATGCCAGCGGAGTACCAGCTTCTGAAGTCCAGTGAGGCAGGTACACCGGGCATAAGACTCAAAGGAGTAGCTACGTTCATGGATGACAGCACCGAGAGACTCGGTATCTGCTTCTGCAGAATATGGGGAAAGAAAGTTGTCAACATCTCACCTGGCCTTGCTCTCCTCTTAAAGGGGAGCAACTTCAAGGCAACCATAAGGCGGAAAGTATTCGAGGCGCTCGGGGATGCCACCGTGGCAGGTCATCGCTGCCGAATAGTGCGAACTAAGAACAAAGTTATCGCGCTATTTGTGGCCGGCGACGACGTTTCAGAATTCGCTGAGGCGAGTTCGATGCTTTCCAGCCTAGCAGCCATCGACGGACCTGCTAAGAAAATCAGCGTGGACGCTATGGTAGTGGCCTACCTTAAAGCCGAAGTGGAAGATTACTCGGGGATCATCAGAGCCTCGAGTAAACACGAGATGGTGGTTTACGAAGACAGAGGCCAAAACCTCAGTCATCTGAAACCGTATCGTCTCGGCGAATCCTCCACCCCCATCGACAGCTGGGGCCACCCAATAGCGACTCCAGAACTAAGCGGTTCAGAGAGGCTGCAAGAAAAGATCGCAGGTGAGAGACAGCCGCCCCCTCGCCGAGAGGAGTCGGAGGGAGTGCTGTCAACCATGACCAGAGCAGCGGTCGGTTGTTTCACCAACATCTCGTCTAGAATAAAAAGACACACGGACACACTCACACCCCCCAGACCCACAACCTCATCGGGGACAGTCTCAGGAATACCCCGAACAAACCCATCAAAATCCGACAGGGGTCTGGTTGCTCTACCGGAACTCGTCACACCCACCACTCCATCAGACCACTTGTCCAACGCGCTCCTGGAGTACGTAGCGATGCTCAAAGGCACAGTTGTTTCTAAACAAGAAACATGCCGAACGATCCTCCTAGCCTATCGTCGGGGGAACGAGCAATTGCTACAGTCCAAACTCGAGGAGTGCGAAGCGGCGGTGTACAACAACGCTACCTTCCAAGTGTTGGGGGGAACAATGGCGGGGGAATACATGGCCGCGTACAATGGCACCGGTGGTTTTGTGGAGTTGGATGAAAACGAGTCAAACCGGATGGGGAAACCTGTCTTCACCACCCCAGCGGATGACCCCATCGTGGTCGTCGCCAAGTGCACACGGATAATGCTGGAGGACAGAATCCTAAAAATAGCAAATAAACTGCTAGGGGATTCTGAACCCACCGAAGCCGTAGCACAAATGCTGACACCAGAAATGGAATGGGTAAACGGGGGTCCCAGGTTGCGGAAAAACGACCTGGGTAGTC
Source organism: Ypsolopha sequella (assembly GCA_934047225.1). NCBI lineage: Eukaryota > Metazoa > Arthropoda > Insecta > Lepidoptera > Ypsolophidae > Ypsolopha > Ypsolopha sequella. Next base: position 30,668,182 of record OW203991.1, on the reverse strand, counting down.
AACAACTTTGACCGTGAAACGGACCTGGTAACGACGCCCACGCTAGAAGGAGCAAGAGACCTCCGCCAAAAACTGGAGGGCAAGCTCGGCAGAACCGCAAAATTCAGGGTGCGCACGATGGCCTCATTGCTGGTAAACGGCATTCGCGAGGGCGGGAGCTTCCGTCGGCTTATAGTCGACGAGGCTCTCATGAGCCATTTTGGAGCCATTGTATTAGCAACCCGGATAGTCGGCGTCAGCAAAATCTTGCTCCTGGGTGACCAAAACCAGGTCCCTTTCATCGACAGAGAAAACCTTTTCCCGATGAGGTACCTCAGTCCCAGTCTGTTTGGTTGCATAACAAAACAACTGCTGTGCACACATCGAAACCCCATGGACGTCGCATATGCCCTAAGGGAGATCTACAGTGGCATATACTCGTCCAAGGCTCAAACACGGTCCTTGACTCTGGAATCCTACGAAGATACGCGACCTCCAAGAAACGAGCATAACACCCTCTACCTTGTTCACACCCAGGCCGAAAAACACTTCCTAGAAGGCCTGGGTTACGGCAAGCAACAAGGGTCGCGTATCCACACAATCCACGAGGCTCAGGGACTCACGTGGGAGAGAGTGGTGATCATAAGAACTGCGAAAGTCACCCAGCAGTTGCACAGCAGCATCCATCACGCAGTCGTGGCGGTGTCAAGGCATACCGGCAGCTGTGTTTACTATACGGCTTGCCGAAAAAACGATGCCATAGTTCGGCTAATAAGGAACGCCCTGGCAGCTGAGACCGGCACGATCAAAGAGTACAACCTTAAAATGGCCTGGAGGAACCGAGACACGTCAGTGGCTGACGCCATGCTGAATGGTGGCACGGGCGGCAACCCAGTCGTCTGAGCCGGCTATCTTCCCCCCTCTCTCAATAAAAGTGTGTTATTTCCATCTCACCACAGTAATTGTCAGAAATTGTGTAATAATAATATGTAAACCCCCTAAATGTAACAAAACATGTATTTTAAATTAGACTGTAATAAAATATGTATAGAATATAGTTTAAAGAATATGTACCGATATAGAATATGTATTTAAAAAAAAAAAACAAAAAAAAAAAAAAAAAAAAAAAAATTTTAGTTAATATAAATATTTTTAGTATATATATATATGTAACTAGCTATAAGTAAGGGTCCAATGTAAAAACGAACCACCTAAATTGTATTTCACACCAAAATTATTTAATCTTGTTGTAAGGAGCGAAAAGAGGAACAGAACTAAATTGCCAAAATAAACATTGCTAAAAAAGGTATGGACAACGTCCATAGCACTTGCATTCATTATAAAAAAAAAAAAAAAAAAAAAAACCTAACCTAACCTAACCTAACCTAACCTAACCTAACCTAACCTAACCTAACCTAACCTAACCTAACCTAACCTAACCTAACCTAACCTAACCTAACCTAACCTAACCTAACCTAACCTAACCTAACCTAACCTAACCTAACCTAACCTAACCTAACCTAACCTAACCTAACCTAACCTAACCTAACCTAACCTAACCTAACCTAACCTAACCTAACCTAACCTAACCTAACCTAACCTAACCTAACCTAACCTAACCTAACCTAACCTAACCTAACCTAACCTAACCTAACCTAACCTAACCTAACCTAACCTAACCTAACCTAACCTAACCTAACCTAACCTAACCTAACCTAACCTAACCTAACCTAACCTAACCTAACCTAACCTAACCTAACCTAACCTAACCTAACCTAACCTAACCTAACCTAACCTAACCTAACCTAACCTAACCTAACCTAACCTAACCTAACCTAACCTAACCTAACCTAACCTAACCTAACCTAACCTAACCTAACCTAACCTAACCTAACCTAACCTAACCTAACCTAACCTAACCTAACCTAACCTAACCTAACCTAACCTAACCTAACCTAACCTAACCTAACCTAACCTAACCTAACCTAACCTAACCTAACCTAACCTAACCTAACCTAACCTAACCTAACCTAACCTAACCTAACCTAACCTAACCTAACCTAACCTAACCAAGGGAAGCGGGGTCTCTATTGCCCTGGTACAGGAACCCTATGTGGGAAGTAGCGGCAATATGAGCACCTACCCTGGCGCACAAGTCATTCAGTGCACCCTTAATCGCAAAAAACCAGTGAAAGCTGCTGTCATCGTTTTCGGGGACCACCTGAGGGTAATTCACGACCCACAGTTGGTGACCGAGACCGAGGCAGCGGTGATCCTGGTGGCGGGCAGCCTTAAGCTGGCAGTGCTATCGGTGTACTTCGAGGGGAATCAAGACATCAATGTGAACTTGCAGAGTGTTGAACAAAAATGTAAAAAGCTCAACACTAACAACATCATCATAGGCGGGGACGTAAACGCGTGGAGTCTCTGGTGGGGCAGCAAGCACGACGACCCCAGAGGAGTAGCATACAGCGCCTTCCTCGACGAGATGGAGTTTCATGTTCTCAACAGGGGAGACACCCCCACGTTTGAAACATACAGGGGAGGTAGACTATACAGCAGCATAGTGGATGTTACTGCGTGTAGTCAATCTCTGCTAGGCAGGATTGAAGACTGGAGAGTGGACCGTGATATGACTACGTCAGACCACAATGCCATTGCCTTCGCCTTGCGATTGGACGGAGAGTTAGTGGATCTAGAACCCACTACCACTCGCAAGTTTAACGTCAAGAAGGCAAACTGGCAAGAATTCCACCTCCATGTGAAGTCCGGCTTAGCCGAGAGTAACATCTCCCTAGACAACATCAACTCCATCTCGAGCGTCGAGGAATTGGATAACATGCTTGCCGCATATACCAACGCTATTCAAAAGGCATGCGACAAAGCAATCCCTAAACTAGGCGCCTACAAAGGCAAGGTTGCACCCCCCTGGTGGTCCAAAGACCTCGCTGACCTGAAAAGAGAGGTAAACCGAAGGAGGCGAAGAATCCGCAACGCTGCACCCACTAGAAGAGAACACGTGGTTGACGAGTACCTCACCGTCAAGCTGGACTACGAAAAAAAGGCTAGCGAAGCCCAAACCCAAAGCTGGAAAGAGTTCTGCTCGACGCAGGAAAGGGAGAGCATGTGGGATGGGATATACAGAGTAATAAGGCGAACAACTAAAAGGCGAGAAGACCCGCTTCTGAGGAACGAGAAGGGCGAAACACTCAGCCCCGAGGCATCGGCCGATCTCCTGGCCAGCACGTTCTACCCTGACGACTCTGTATCGACCGATCAACCCTTCCACAAACATCTCCGAGAGCTGACGGACTCCAACCCCGAGGACATCCAAAATCTGTCGGAAGACGACCCACCGTTCACGGAAGCCGAATTGGATTCAGTCCTTCATGACATTAATCCAAAAAAGGCACCGGGACCGGACGGGCTTACCGCAGATATCTGTACGAAGGCCATCGAAGCGGGAAGGGAGGTGTTCATGGCTCTGGCTAACAAATGCCTAGAGCTTGCACACTTTCCTGCTCAGTGGAAAATGGCGCACGTAATAATCCTCGGGAAACAGGGCAAAGATGACTACACACATCCGAAGTCATATAGACCCATAGGACTTCTGCCAGTTCTCGGAAAAATCGTCGAGAAACTCTTGGTTAACAGGCTGCAATGGCACGTGCAGCCCACGCTTAACCACAACCAGTATGGGTTTACGCCACAACGCGGGACCGAGGACGCCCTCTATGACCTTATTAAGCACGTGAGATCAGAACTTGAAAGTAAGAAGATAGTTCTTATGATCTCGCTGGACATAGAGGGGGCCTTCGACAACGCATGGTGGCCGGCTTTGAAGCACCAACTAGCCACAAGGAAGTGTCCGCAAAACATATATGCGATGGTGTGCTCCTATCTACAAGACCGGAAAATAGTGGTCAACTATGCCAGAGCAACAAGCGAGAGGGATACTACAAAGGGTTGCGTCCAAGGATCCATCGGAGGACCAACCTTTTGGAACATCATACTCGATCCGCTGTTGGCCAAACTGGTACAAGAAGGAGTACATGCGCAAGCTTTTGCGGACGACGTAGTTCTTACATTCACCGGGCACTCGGTCGAAACCATGGAGCAACGAGTCAACTCGACACTGGAGACGATAGTGGAGTGGGGTACTCAGAACAAGCTCAACTTCGCCGCACACAAGACCAAGGCGATGTTGATGACCAAAAAGCTGAAGTACGGGGAACCACACCTCTATATGTCAGGGAGTAGACTCGAACTCGTACATGAGATAAAACTCCTTGGTCTCGTCATCGACCGAAAGCTCACCTTTAAGGCGCACGTGACCGCAGTCTGTAAAAAAGCTGCGGACATATACAAACATCTAGCGCGCGCAGCAAAGGTGACGTGGGGCCTGAACGGTGAAATCGTAAGGACGATATACGTAGCGGTTGTCGAGCCGATCGTTCTGTACGCAGCAAGTGTGTGGTACCAATCCACAGAACTCCAGATGATCAGAGATCGTCTGGATGCACTGCAAAGAGGATTTGCCCAGAAGATCTGCAAAGCGTACAGAACGGTCTCGCTCTCGTCGGCACTAATTCTATCGGGCCTGCTGCCCCTGGACCTTAGAGTACAAGAAGCCGCAGCTCTGTACATGGCCAAACGAGGTTTCAGTACAGACTACATACCACCAGGAAGGAAAATGGAGCAAAGGATAAGCTACCTTGAGCAGCCACATCCTTCTCAACTCATAACAACAGAGTACGAGCTCCTAGAAAACATGGATTCCGAAACTCTATCCACCCACTGCATTGCTGGGCCACAAGTGTACACTGACGGCAGCAAAATTGAGGGCAAGGTAGGAGCAGCCCTCACATGGTGGGAGGATGGACAGGAAACCAGTTTTCACACCTTCAGCCTGGACCCGGCGTGCACTGTCTTCCAATCAGAATTATACGCACTCCATAGGGCGATTGACTTGGCCAAGAACAGCACCAGTGACCGAATCAACATCTTGAGTGACTCAAGATCGTCACTAGAACTGCTGGAAAATCCCAAGTCAACACATCCCCTTACCAAGAACATCAAAGAGTGCGTAGCGGAAATCAGAGCACAGGGTCGGCAGGTGCGGCTCTTCTGGCTCAGGGCGCATGTGGGCACGGCCGGAAACGAAAGAGCAGACGAACTGGCCAAACAAGCGGCCTTGCAGTCAAGCGATGCCCCAGACTACAGTGAAGTTCCCGTGTCACACGTCAAGAGAAAGATCAGAGAGGAAACTATACGCAGATGGCAAGACAGGTATAGCTCCTCCAGCACTGGTGCCGTCACGAAGGTTTTCTTCCCGGACGTAAATGTTGCGTTCCGCACAGTCCGTGAAACCAAAATGACGCACCGTCAAGTGCAAGCCTTGACAGGACACGGGGGCATGGCGGAGTACTTACATCGGTTCAAGCTGAAAAGCAGCCCCGGTTGTGAGTGCGACCCCGACACTAGCGAGTCAGTATGGCATCTTTTACTGGACTGCCCTCGTTTCGCGGCTGCCCGAATGGAATTAGAGTACCGGCTAAACATCAAGCTGGAAAAAGCCGAACTGCGGAACATCATCGCAGACAAAGACAGCAGAACGCTCTTCCTTGCATTCGCAGAATCCGTCATACGGATAGCGGCTAAGAGGAACTCGTCCACAGACCTAACCAACACACCTCACCCTCAACCAGATAACAACACACAAACACCATCGCAGACACAACAGCCAACA
>OW203991.1:30447454-30657454 GCA_934047225.1 Ypsolopha sequella | reverse complement strand
TTGTCAAAACAGCTTGCCCAAATGTCAGCTCGTGGGCCCGGTTGCCCGGAGAGCTCTCTCAGAGGAGACTTTGAAAAACTCTTCACTAGCATAGGGCAGCTCTCCGGACAACTAGACTCAATGAGGAGAGAGACAACGACTCTCTCTCAAAGGACGACAGAGCTGCACAAAGAAATGGCAAGCCGGGCGGACACACAAACACACATAGCGGAAACCTCACAGCCTCAGACCGACCGCCTAGAGCAGGAGGTAAAGGATGTGAGGGAAACGCTTACACATTTAGAGGCGTACATAAAGAACACTTTACGCGAGGCAATCACCACCAAGGAAAAAAACAACACCACACATTCGGAACTCACAGAGCACCTACAGCCGCTCACCGAAAGGCTTGAGGCAGTTTCCTCGGAGCTCAGAACCATGCGCGAACAAAGGATGCGCACACCCCCGCCGCAACTCAACCTAGAGACTGAGATCGCTGAGGCGAGCGGGTGGACCGTAGTGCAGCGGAAGCGCAAGCCCGAGAAACTGCAAGCCACACCGCCTCCGCCAAGACCGAACCACAGTATTATCGTCTCCTCGACAGAAGCCAATAAGACCGGCGATAATGTCATCAAGACGATAATCGGTGCGCTGGACATGGTAACAACCGGCGCACGGGTGGATCGAGTGAGAAAGGCGAGAAACCAAAAGGTTGTCCTTACTTGTGGGTCCAAAGAAGACCTGGCCCTGGTAAGGACAAGAGTTAAAAGCAATCAAACTCTAAAAGTGGAAGAGCCTCGCGTAAACCATCCACTAGTCATTGTCAAAAATGTCCTCGCCTACCAAAAGGATGATGAGATTACGCAGCAGTTCCGGGCTCAAAATAAACATCTTTTTATGGGCCTGGAGAAGGACGAAAATCTCATCAGAGTAAAATATAGAAAGAGAGCTAGGAACGCACTGCAGGCTCACATAGTCTTCGAGGTGTCGGCGGCACTCTATGGAAGGCTGATGGATGCTAAAAAAGTCTACATCGGCCTCTCACGGAGCCCCGTTGAGGACCAGTCGCCCCTAATCCAGTGCTCCAGGTGCTGGGGATTTGGCCACACCAAAAGCCTCTGCCGGGAGAAGGAGGACCTCTGCGGATTCTGTGGGGGAAATCACTCCTGGGAGAATTGTCGCGGCAGAAAGGAGGATGCTGCTCCTCACTGCAAAAACTGCGAACAGGCTCACACCCCAACATCAAAAGCGCATGCAGCATATGACTATGAGTGTCCAGAAAGGCAAAAGATGGACGCCATAGCTCGCTCGCGCGTGAGCTACTGCTAAGGGCGACGATACCACCCCCACCTCTCCCCCCCCGAATACTCCCCGTAGCAAACTGCTAGTAATTCAGGCTAACCTGCGGCGCAACAAACTGGCGACGCAGGAGCTGATACAGGCAGCCAAGGGAAGCGGGGTCTCTATTGCCCTGGTACAGGAACCCTATGTGGGAAGTAGCGGCAATATGAGCACCTACCCTGGCGCACAAGTCATTCAGTGCACCCTTAATCGCAAAAAACCAGTGAAAGCTGCTGTCATCGTTTTCGGGGACCACCTGAGGGTAATTCACGACCCACAGTTGGTGACCGAGACCGAGGCAGCGGTGATCCTGGTGGCGGGCAGCCTTAAGCTGGCAGTGCTATCGGTGTACTTCGAGGGGAATCAAGACATCAATGTGAACTTGCAGAGTGTTGAACAAAAATGTAAAAAGCTCAACACTAACAACATCATCATAGGCGGGGACGTAAACGCGTGGAGTCTCTGGTGGGGCAGCAAGCACGACGACCCCAGAGGAGTAGCATACAGCGCCTTCCTCGACGAGATGGAGTTTCATGTTCTCAACAGGGGAGACACCCCCACGTTTGAAACATACAGGGGAGGTAGACTATACAGCAGCATAGTGGATGTTACTGCGTGTAGTCAATCTCTGCTAGGCAGGATTGAAGACTGGAGAGTGGACCGTGATATGACTACGTCAGACCACAATGCCATTGCCTTCGCCTTGCGATTGGACGGAGAGTTAGTGGATCTAGAACCCACTACCACTCGCAAGTTTAACGTCAAGAAGGCAAACTGGCAAGAATTCCACCTCCATGTGAAGTCCGGCTTAGCCGAGAGTAACATCTCCCTAGACAACATCAACTCCATCTCGAGCGTCGAGGAATTGGATAACATGCTTGCCGCATATACCAACGCTATTCAAAAGGCATGCGACAAAGCAATCCCTAAACTAGGCGCCTACAAAGGCAAGGTTGCACCCCCCTGGTGGTCCAAAGACCTCGCCGACCTGAAAAGAGAGGTAAACCGAAGGAGGCGAAGAATCCGCAACGCTGCACCCACTAGAAGAGAACACGTGGTTGACGAGTACCTCACCGTCAAGCTGGACTACGAAAAAAAGGCTAGCGAAGCCCAAACCCAAAGCTGGAAAGAGTTCTGCTCGACGCAGGAAAGGGAGAGCATGTGGGATGGGATATACAGAGTAATAAGGCGAACAACTAAAAGGCGAGAAGACCCGCTTCTGAGGAACGAGAAGGGCGAAACACTCAGCCCCGAGGCATCGGCCGATCTCCTGGCCAGCACGTTCTACCCTGACGACTCTGTATCGACCGATCAACCCTTCCACAAACATCTCCGAGAGCTGACGGACTCCAACCCCGAGGACATCCAAAATCTGTCGGAAGACGACCCACCGTTCACGGAAGCCGAATTGGATTCAGTCCTTCATGACATTAATCCAAAAAAGGCACCGGGACCGGACGGGCTTACCGCAGATATCTGTACGAAGGCCATCGAAGCGGGAAGGGAGGTGTTCATGGCTCTGGCTAACAAATGCCTAGAGCTTGCACACTTTCCTGCTCAGTGGAAAATGGCGCACGTAATAATCCTCGGGAAACAGGGCAAAGATGACTACACACATCCGAAGTCATATAGACCCATAGGACTTCTGCCAGTTCTCGGAAAAATCGTCGAGAAACTCTTGGTTAACAGGCTGCAATGGCACGTGCAGCCCACGCTTAACCACAACCAGTATGGGTTTACGCCACAACGCGGGACCGAGGACGCCCTCTATGACCTTATTAAGCACGTGAGATCAGAACTTGAAAGTAAGAAGATAGTTCTTATGATCTCGCTGGACATAGAGGGGGCCTTCGACAACGCATGGTGGCCGGCTTTGAAGCACCAACTAGCCACAAGGAAGTGTCCGCAAAACATATATGCGATGGTGTGCTCCTATCTACAAGACCGGAAAATAGTGGTCAACTATGCCAGAGCAACAAGCGAGAGGGATACTACAAAGGGTTGCGTCCAAGGATCCATCGGAGGACCAACCTTTTGGAACATCATACTCGATCCGCTGTTGGCCAAACTGGTACAAGAAGGAGTACATGCGCAAGCTTTTGCGGACGACGTAGTTCTTACATTCACCGGGCACTCGGTCGAAACCATGGAGCAACGAGTCAACTCGACACTGGAGACGATAGTGGAGTGGGGTACTCAGAACAAGCTCAACTTCGCCGCACACAAGACCAAGGCGATGTTGATGACCAAAAAGCTGAAGTACGGGGAACCACACCTCTATATGTCAGGGAGTAGACTCGAACTCGTACATGAGATAAAACTCCTTGGTCTCGTCATCGACCGAAAGCTCACCTTTAAGGCGCACGTGACCGCAGTCTGTAAAAAAGCTGCGGACATATACAAACATCTAGCGCGCGCAGCAAAGGTGACGTGGGGCCTGAACGGTGAAATCGTAAGGACGATATACGTAGCGGTTGTCGAGCCGATCGTTCTGTACGCAGCAAGTGTGTGGCACCAATCCACAGAACTCCAGATGATCAGAGATCGTCTGGATGCACTGCAAAGAGGATTTGCCCAGAAGATCTGCAAAGCGTACAGAACGGTCTCGCTCTCGTCGGCACTAATTCTATCGGGCCTGCTGCCCCTGGACCTTAGAGTACAAGAAGCCGCAGCTCTGTACATGGCCAAACGAGGTTTCAGTACAGACTACATACCACCAGGAAGGAAAATGGAGCAAAGGATAAGCTACCTTGAGCAGCCACATCCTTCTCAACTCATAACAACAGAGTACGAGCTCCTAGAAAACATGGATTCCGAAACTCTATCCACCCACTGCATTGCTGGGCCACAAGTGTACACTGACGGCAGCAAAATTGAGGGCAAGGTAGGAGCAGCCCTCACATGGTGGGAGGATGGACAGGAAACCAGTTTTCACACCTTCAGCCTGGACCCGGCGTGCACTGTCTTCCAATCAGAATTATACGCACTCCATAGGGCGATTGACTTGGCCAAGAACAGCACCAGTGACCGAATCAACATCTTGAGTGACTCAAGATCGTCACTAGAACTGCTGGAAAATCCCAAGTCAACACATCCCCTTACCAAGAACATCAAAGAGTGCGTAGCGGAAATCAGAGCACAGGGTCGGCAGGTGCGGCTCTTCTGGCTCAGGGCGCATGTGGGCACGGCCGGAAACGAAAGAGCAGACGAACTGGCCAAACAAGCGGCCTTGCAGTCAAGCGATGCCCCAGACTACAGTGAAGTTCCCGTGTCACACGTCAAGAGAAAGATCAGAGAGGAAACTATACGCAGATGGCAAGACAGGTATAGCTCCTCCAGCACTGGTGCCGTCACGAAGGTTTTCTTCCCGGACGTAAATGTTGCGTTCCGCACAGTCCGTGAAACCAAAATGACGCACCGTCAAGTGCAAGCCTTGACAGGACACGGGGGCATGGCGGAGTACTTACATCGGTTCAAGCTGAAAAGCAGCCCCGGTTGTGAGTGCGACCCCGACACTAGCGAGTCAGTATGGCATCTTTTACTGGACTGCCCTCGTTTCGCGGCTGCCCGAATGGAATTAGAGTACCGGCTAAACATCAAGCTGGAAAAAGCCGAACTGCGGAACATCATCGCAGACAAAGACAGCAGAACGCTCTTCCTTGCATTCGCAGAATCCGTCATACGGATAGCGGCTAAGAGGAACTCGTCCACAGACCTAACCAACACACCTCACCCTCAACCAGATAACAACACACAAACACCATCGCAGACACAACAGCCAACAACTAGCTGCTCAATGCCAGCGGAGTACCAGCTTCTGAAGTCCAGTGAGGCAGGTACACCGGGCATAAGACTCAAAGGAGTAGCGACGTTCATGGATGACAGCACCGAGAGACTCGGTATCTGCTTCTGCAGAATATGGGGAAAGAAAGTTGTCAACATCTCACCTGGCCTTGCTCTCCTCTTAAAGGGGAGCAACTTCAAGGCAACCATAAGGCGGAAAGTATTCGAGGCGCTCGGGGATGCCACCGTGGCAGGTCATCGCTGCCGAATAGTGCGAACTAAGAACAAAGTTATCGCGCTATTTGTGGCCGGCGACGACGTTTCAGAATTCGCTGAGGCGAGTTCGATGCTTTCCAGCCTAGCAGCCATCGACGGACCTGCTAAGAAAATCAGCGTGGACGCTATGGTAGTGGCCTACCTTAAAGCCGAAGTGGAAGATTACTCGGGGATCATCAGAGCCTCGAGTAAACACGAGATGGTGGTTTACGAAGACAGAGGCCAAAACCTCAGTCATCTGAAACCGTATCGTCTCGGCGAATCCTCCACCCCCATCGACAGCTGGGGCCACCCAATAGCGACTCCAGAACTAAGCGGTTCAGAGAGGCTGCAAGAAAAGATCGCAGGTGAGAGACAGCCGCCCCCTCGCCGAGAGGAGTCGGAGGGAGTGCTGTCAACCATGACCAGAGCAGCGGTCGGTTGTTTCACCAACATCTCGTCTAGAATAAAAAGACACACGGACACACTCACACCCCCCAGACCCACAACCTCATCGGGGACAGTCTCAGGAATACCCCGAACAAACCCATCAAAATCCGACAGGGGTCTGGTTGCTCCACCGGAACTCGTCACACCCACCACTCCATCAGACCACTTGTCCAACGCGCTCCTGGAGTACGTAGCGATGCTCAAAGGCACAGTTGTTTCTAAACAAGAAACATGCCGAACGATCCTCCTAGCCTATCGTCGGGGGAACGAGCAATTGCTACAGTCCAAACTCGAGGAGTGCGAAGCGGCGGTGTACAACAACGCTACCCTCCAAGTGTTGGGGGGAACAATGGCGGGGGAATACATGGCCGCGTACAATGGCACCGGTGGTTTTGTGGAGTTGGATGAAAACGAGTCAAACCGGATGGGGAAATCTGTCTTCACCACCTCAGCGGATGACCCCATCGTGGTCGTCGCCAAGTGCACACGGATAATGCTGGAGGACAGAATCCTAAAAATAGCAAATAAACTGCTAGGGGATTCTGAACCCACCGAAGCCGTAGCACAAATGCTGACACCAGAAATGGAATGGGTAAACGGGGTCCCAGGTTGCGGAAAAACGACCTGGGTAGTCAACAACTTTGACCGTGAAACGGACCTGGTAACGACGCCCACGCTAGAAGGAGCAAGAGACCTCCGCCAAAAACTGGAGGGCAAGCTCGGCAGAACCGCAAAATTCAGGGTGCGCACGATGGCCTCATTGCTGGTAAACGGCATTCGCGAGGGCGGGAGCTTCCGTCGGCTTATAGTCGACGAGGCTCTCATGAGCCATTTTGGAGCCATTGTATTAGCAACCCGGATAGTCGGCGTCAGCAAAATCTTGCTCCTGGGTGACCAAAACCAGGTCCCTTTCATCGACAGAGAAAACCTTTTCCCGATGAGGTACCTCAGTCCCAGTCTGTTTGGTTGCATAACAAAACAACTGCTGTGCACACATCGAAACCCCATGGACGTCGCATATGCCCTAAGGGAGATCTACAGTGGCATATACTCGTCCAAGGCTCAAACACGGTCCTTGACTCTGGAATCCTACGAAGATACGCGACCTCCAAGAAACGAGCATAACACCCTCTACCTTGTTCACACCCAGGCCGAAAAACACTTCCTAGAAGGCCTGGGTTACGGCAAGCAACAAGGGTCGCGTATCCACACAATCCACGAGGCTCAGGGACTCACGTGGGAGAGAGTGGTGATCATAAGAACTGCGAAAGTCACCCAGCAGTTGCACAGCAGCATCCATCACGCAGTCGTGGCGGTGTCAAGGCATACCGGCAGCTGTGTTTACTATACGGCTTGCCGAAAAAACGATGCCATAGTTCGGCTAATAAGGAACGCCCTGGCAGCTGAGACCGGCACGATCAAAGAGTACAACCTTAAAATGGCCTGGAGGAACCGAGACGCGTCAGTGGCTGACGCCATGCTGAATGGTGGCACGGGCGGCAACCCAGTCGTCTGAGCCGGCTATCTTCCCCCCTCTCTCAATAAAAGTGTGTTATTTCCATCTCACCACAGTAATTGTCAGAAATTGTGTAATAATAATATGTAAACCCCCTAAATGTAACAAAACATGTATTTTAAATTAGACTGTAATAAAATATGTATAGAATATAGTTTAAAGAATATGTACCGATATAGAATATGTATTTAAAAAAAAAAAAAAAAAAAAAAAAAAAAAAAAAATTAAATAAAATAAAATTTTAGTTAATATAAATATTTTTAGTATATATATATATATGTAACTAGCTATAAGTAAGGGTCCAATGTAAAAACGAACCACCTAAATTGTATTTCACACCAAAAATTATTTAATTTTGTTGTAAGGAGCGAAAAGAGGAACAGAACTAAATTGCCAAAATAAACATTGCTAAAAAAGGTATGGACAACGTCCATAGCACTTGCATTCATTATAAAAAAAAAAAAAAAAAAAAAAAAACCTAACCTAACCTAACCTAACCTAACCTTTTTTTTTTTTTTTTTTTTTTTTTTTTTTTTTTTTTTTTACATGGGGAAATCCTTCATGGATACCTTCCGGCTTGGGGGAGCGGGAGAGGTTATGCCGGACTCTTACCGGCTAAAACCCCATGGTGGCCTTCCTCCACGCCAATCAAGGGGCTCCGGGATCTCCTGTGGAACGCACCGGTGCCCCTCTGGCGCAACGCCGCGTCTGCGGCCCTCCCTGGGGAAGCTGAGTATTGCTTCCCCTTGCACCCTCTCGGTGCCAAGGCAGCACGAGACCACATCGTGCTGCCATCCTCCCGGAGCTGTTTAGTAGATACGAAGGGCCCCCACCCCACGCATCCGCAGCTCGGGAGCCCCTTTTAGTCGCCTTTTACGACAGGCAGGGGATACCGTAGTCTTATTCTATGCCCGAACTACTGGGCGGTATGGAGGTGGTCACCTCTTCCTCCTCGGTGCCTCCTCCTTCGAGCGGGATTGGCCCTCTCCCTCTCCCGCTCAGCCTCCTCTTTCCGCACCATTACGCTCTCACAGAACCTGGTAACGGCTTCCCATGAGCTCTCCCCTGTCAGCATAGAATTGACTAACGCCGGTGGAGAGAGGTCCTGCCCAACCTGACTTACCAGGTCCTGCCGCTCGGAGTCCCAGGCAGGGCACTCTTCGAGCGTGTGCTGCGCCGAGTCCAGATCACCATCACAATGGTGACACTGGGCCGTCTCTTCACGTCCGATTCGACACAGATACTCACCGAAGCAGCCATGCCCTGTGAGCACTTGCGTCATCCGGTACGTGACTCGTCCGAAGCCTCGCATCATCCACGTCCAGAAATTGGGCAGTATTGCACCAACTACGCGCTGTCTGGCACTTTGCGGCTCATGTAGCCTATCGTGCCATGACTCCAGCGCGGCGCGGTGTTCCCGCTGCTTCACCCTCTCCAGCGGCTCTTGGGGCGCATTTTCACCACCACAGTCGATGCCATGACTTGAGGCAAATACCCTCTCATCCATATCGGCCAGGATATCAAGCGGTGGAAAACGCGCCAGGAGCGTCGCCGCCTGGAACGAAATCGTGCGATATCCGCGGGCGATCCGCATTGCCATCTTGCGCTGCACACTATAGAACATAGTTCTGCAACGCCTGATTCCCAGTCTTGCGGACCATACGGGAGCTCCGTAGAGAGCAATAGACCGCACTACCATCGCGTACAGACGGCGAACTTCCTCCCTGGGCCCCCCGAGATTAGGCAGCAGTCGGTGAAGTGCACCGGCTACCTTCTGAATCCGAAGGACCTGACGGCTGAAGTGCTCCTCAAACCCCCAACGGCTGTCGAGGATGAGGCCAAGGTACTTCATGTACCTTCCAATCTGGACCTGAGTCGAGCCGACACATACCGAAAGGCTGGGAGGTTCCTGGCTTCGAGGAAGCTTGTGGAACCATATAGCCTCGGTCTTCTGGGGTGCCACTCGTAGCCCAAGCTCGTGGATTTTGTCCACGATGCAGGCCACACCAAGTTCGGCGCTTCGGACGGTATTCTCGAAGGTGTCACCCTCGATCAGAACGAGAGTGTCATCTGCGTAACAGACGACTGTGACACCCTCGGGTAGACCGACGCATAGCACCGCGTCATATGCTATGTTCCACAGCAAGGGACCCAGCACTGACCCCTGGGGAACGCCGCAGTTCACCTCCCTGCTGTGTACTGAGCCGTCTCGACCCGTATATTTAATTGTCCTGTCGCTCAGGTAGGCCCCTATGATCCGTTGCAGATAAGAAGGGACGTCGTGATCAATCAACGCCCTTCTGATCGCACTCCAGGGTAGGGAGTTGAAAGCGTTCACTATGTCTAAACTGATCGCCAACACTACCCCGCCCTGGGAGACCACCCGGTTTGACATGTGTCGAACACGGAGAATTGCGTCCAATGTTGATCGACCCTGTCGAAAGCCGAACTGGCTGTCAGACAGGTCGGGGCCCACTCTCACAAGATGTGAGTTTAGACGGTGGGCAATTATTCTTTCGAATAGTTTGCCCACTTCATCTAAGAGGCATATGGGTCGGTAACCGGATGGAGAGTCCGGATCTCTGCCCTCCTTCACCAGAAGCACCAGCCTGGCCTCCTTCCAGGTGCGTGGGAACTGGCCAATGCGGAGACAGCTTGTAAACAACCGCCTTAGCCTGTCTCCTAGCTCCACCATGGCGAGCACCCACGCCCGACCCGGGATACCGTCTGGGCCAGGGGCGGTGTTGCGCGCTGCTAGGCGTTTGACGGCGCAGGTCAGCTCTGGTTTTGATACCTCCAGATCGTCGGACCAGATTGGCAGTTCTACGGGGGTCAAGGGCACAGGGTCATCCTGGGTTCTGGGGAAGAGAGTGTTGACCACTGTGTCTACCAGATTCGGTTCAAGGGTTTCCGTCAAAGGCGGAACCCAGGGCCGCAGCTTCCCCATGACCATCTTATATGGTCGACCCCATGGGTCCTTGTCCAGGTCCCGTAGAAGTTCAGCCCAAGACCGGGCCTTAGCCTCAGTGATGGCAATCTGGAGGTGCTTTGTGGCAATCCGATACTCCTCATAGGTCACCGCCCTTTCTTCTGCCGTGGCAAGTCGCCTTCTCCTGGTTCTGAGGTACTGGCGTCGGCACCGCAAGCAGATCGCACGCATTTCTGCAATCTCTTCCGACCACCAGTACATCGACCTCTTCTCCACTGGCTTGGCTCGGGGCATTGCAGCATCGCAAACCATCGACATGGATTCCCGAAACCATGCCACCTCAACTTCAGGATTGAGGTCAACTTCATCACCAGGAGTCTCCGGCCAGGCTGCCACGGCAGCAGCAGCTTTGAGCTTATCTCGGTCCATTTGCCTCAGGGACCACCTCCTTGGAGGGCTGCGACTCCTGAGACAAGGACCGAGAGATCGGACTGCCACCTCAAAAAAGATGTGGCGATGATCAGAGAGGGTGACCATCTCTTCCGCAACTCTCCATCCCGACACCATGCTCTCTGCAGTGGAAGTCGCCCACGACAAGTCAACAATCGACTCCCCCTGCCAGCGCACGCAGGTTGGCACCGCCCCCTGGTTAAGTAGGCGGATGTCGAGACTCGCCGCCCACTCCAGTATCGTCTCTCCCTTAGCGTCGTCCCAGGGGTTCCCCCACACTCTAGAATGAGCGTTGAAGTCCCCCAGGACAAGCATCGGACGGGTGAGATATCCGCGAATGCATACCACCAACCCGTCCAGAAATATCTCGTAGTCCGCGAGGGAGATATTGGGAGAGACATAACACCCAACCACCACCATCTGGCCCCACTCGACCGCAACGAAACCTTGCCCTCTGGCCAGGATTCTGCAGGGAGGGTCTCCATCCTTGCCTCTCCAGTACACGGCAACCAAGGCGGCTCCGTCACACATCCAGTGGGGGTCTTTTGGAACCCTGTAGGGCTCCGAAATTACCGCCAGGGCAATCGAACCCTCCGCAATGGTTTGCAGTAGCAGGTCCTGCGCACCACGGCAGTGGTGCAGATTGCACTGAAGGAAATTTATGACGGTGAATGTGTCGTGTCCATTTCCTCCGTTGGTGGCGGCTGGGTGCTAGGAGCCGCTTCTACTCTAGCCGCTGTTGGGCTAGAAGCAGAAGGAGCCTGCTTACTCCTTCTACTCTTTGGGGCACAAAGTTTTGATCCCAGCCTGTGGTTGGCTGGGCGGCCAAGATCCGAGCACAGTGGGCACTTCAACACCTTCGCGGTGCACTGTCTCGCCCGGTGGCCTGGCTCCCCGCAGGCGTAGCACCGTCCACTTCTGTCCTCTTTATTGGGACACTTGAGGCGAACGTGTCCCAACTCAAGACAGCGGAAGCATTGTAGAGGCCTAGCCTCCAGTACCTCCACAGTTGCTGCCACCCATCCAACACGGAGATGCTTGGTTGCAGCCATCCTTTGGACCACTGTGGCTGGGCATCTCACCCACGCCGTTCCGAGGGTCGAGGCCGTGCGGCGGATTTCTCCGACCTTCACGTCCGCCTCGAGACAGTTTCCGGCCTCAGCCACAGCAGCCGTAACCTCCTGTGGGGTAACGGCATCGTCCAGCCCTCTAACGCGCACTTCACCCATCTTTACCGGCCGGGACACGCGCACGTCCTTCTCGGATAGGACTTCCCGCATTCTGCAAGCAAGGATGTCAGCCTTTGAGGAGCACTCTGGGCCAGAGATCTCCAAAACCAGGCCTCCTGTGATGGCACGCTTTTGCTTGACCGTCTCAATACCGAGTTCAGTCAGCTTGATGCGATCCTTCGCTGCGGCCATAACCTCGGCGTAAGTGGTGGAGGACCCCTCCGGTACCGTCACAGTGATGGCGGCGGATGCTGGGGCTCGAGGCGGTCTCACCACTTTCTTGGCCAGCTTTTTTGGGGGTGCGTCCTGCTTTTTCGCAGTACCAGCTTTAGCCCTCCTGCGAGTCACTGCCGCCCAGGACTCGCTCTCGACTCTAGGAGCCTGATCTGGCTGCAGCGCTGGCAGGCTGGCGTTTGCTGTTGCTGGCTGACTGATGGAAGCCACTGACGTACCAGGCTTCAGCGGTCGGCCACCCTTCTTCTTCGACTGATTCGGGGTGCCTGCACCCACAGCAGCTCCTGTCACAGCCGATGCTGCACCTTTTAGAGGGGGCCTGAGCACCCTATCAGGGAACAACTCCGATCTAAAACGACTTAACTTAGCCTCAATAAGTGAGCCGATCTGGTCAAGAGTGAGCCGCTCTTTTCCTCGTTCAATGCTTGTGACGGAGGTGACATTCCCGGCATTTGCCTCCTTGCCTTCCCTATGCAGACGATTTTGCTCTTTGGAGAGCTCGTCCACGCGCGTGGTGAGGACACTGAGTTGGGAACGTAATTCTGAGTTCTCCCGCTCCAACCTCTCCACATTAGCAGAGGCTAATGTTCTTCTTTCCAGTTCATACGTTGCCGCCCGCAAGGTGCGAGCAGCAATTCGAAGACTTCGAACATATCCCCCTTTAAGGTTGCCGGATGTCATAGCCACCTTTTCAACCTCATCCAGCTGCTCGGTGACGCGATTGGCCAACTCTGCAGTCTGCAAGTCCTGCATGGAACTTGCGAGGTCCTCCGGTCTTGGTAAGGTCCGCATGGAACGGGTTTCAATGGTCCCCCTTTCGCAGGGAACAAGAAACTCATTCTCATCGGTTAACAAAACCTTTTTTCCTCCGCGTTGACTTGCCGTTGAAGTCTTTTTCCGCTTTCGCGTAGTATCCGAAGCGGTCGACATTTGTGACGAAATAGAGAGGAACGATTTAACGCTCTCTCCACTGTCACTGTCTCCTGCAATATTTCGGCGGTTGTTGCCCCCCCCAGAATACGAGGGGCAGCCCGAGCTATGCTCGGGGAGGGATTCTCCGGCTAAGCCGGTACCCTCCTGGGGTAGCTTATTTTTACAATTCGCCTCCATGGGTGGTTTTGTCGATAATCCTATCGCCTTTTCTGAGAGGGGGACGGTCCCCCTTCCCGCTCGGGACTGGAATCCTTCCAGCCATTCATCCCATCAGCACGGGAAACCTTGGGATTAGGGTAATTGTTTTAAAGAGGTTTTCTTCCTCACGGCCTTGCAGAAAGGCCCCCATTCCCACATGTGTGGGCTTACGGGTTGTCCGACGGTGGCCGAAGCCCGTGCCTGCCAGCTGTTATACTGGCCAAGCTCGTCGCACTCAGTCGCATCTTCTGCTTCCTCTGATGAGCAGAGGAATGCAGAGAGCAACTCCCCCCCTGCTGGTTTTGGTCCGCGCCGTATAAACCGGTACCTCCTATATCTAGGAGGCATTCCCCTATCCGCCACCTGGGGACGCGCCCGATAGAAGACCAGCATCTCCCACGGGAACCTAACCTAACCTAACCTAACCTAACCTAACCTAACCTAACCTAACCTAACCTAACCTAACCTAACCTAACTAAATGAAATGTCAGCGCTACATTACCCGGTCAGCCAAAAAAAATAAAAAAAAGAAAATTGAAAAAGAAAAAAAACATTTTAAGTCACTACAGGCTGCGGAACCAAGGTAATGGGACGCTGACCCTTAACGAACCCTAATCTACTTAACCTTAACTGTATACACTAACTCTTATTAAACAAATCCAATGTGCGACTAAACTTTAAACTTGTAAACTTCAAATTATTACAATCCTGTATTAAAATTCAAAAACTTTACTGAGTCTCTAAGTTGATAACTAAAGTTGAAATAAAATTTATTATGTCCAAACAAACTAAATGAACCTATTTGGCACTTATCAACAATAACTTACTGGTACACTAAAGCTGAGTAACTATTTATAAATACTAAAAACTTACACAAACCAACATCTTACAAATTATCTACGAACTTAACTAACTACATTACAAATTATTGACACCAATATCATACACAGAAGCAAACAGACACCAAGTCTTTCGTTATCAAACTCAACGCCAATACTTTACAATTGGACACCGACCAAAGTAAAAAAATTATCACGGCCACAACCAAACTATGAGGTTGCCACTTCTAACATTTCTAATGGGCTTCGACCCCAAAACAAATATTTCGGACCAATTTCAAAATTCCAAAATTTCAAAATAAATCCCAAATAACAAACTCCTAACCATCAGTACCCACAAGGCAACGACCTCCCAAACAGTACTATGATGACAGACTAAACTTCCATATTTCCAATACTATGAAGCTAAAACTTCCCCAAAATTTACATACCTAATTGCACACAACTATTTTCAAAACAACAAAAAAAAAATATTACTAGTAACTGCGCCCTCTATATACAACAGGACAAAACTGAATCATGTGGAGCCATCTATCAAGAAGCACGTGAACTAATATGAACTGTACTGTACTCTCGAAAGCAAATCGAATTCCTACACTAGTTAGTTTGTTTCCTATACCATTGTTTCATTAAGATCATAGATGGCGCCGCATGATTAACATAACGCAAAGATATCACAAATAACAAAAATAAAGCGAATAACTCTATATAAACAAAATGTATTGCTACTAGAAAATACAGTATTTGTGATACTTGCTTTAAATAAAGTTATCATAGGCATAAGGGTTGCAAAAACGATTTTTTTTAAGAAAATACCCATACCAAATCCAAACAATAAATCACAATAGACTTTCGTTTTGTTCTCGAACTGTTACTTTTTTGGTAATTTCCCATATTCAATTTTATGGAAATTCAAAACGCTAAAAATTTAAAGGAGCTTTACTTTTGTGTTTAAATTTTCTGAAAGGTAACAAAAACCATAAACCCATTCATTCTTATGAGAAAAATCTAAACCTAAGTAAACCTGTATAAGTTTTATGCTGTAGCAATTCATGTGGAAGTCAATATATCATATTAAAACTAGCAAACCGCTTTTAACGCGCTAGTACTGGTAGTAAATCCAGTTAAAAGGGCGCGTTAAAAGCGGTTTGCTACTTTTAATATGATATATTGACTTCCACATGAATTGCTACAGCATGAAACTTATACAGGTGTATGCCTAAATCTAGTTTCAATCGTTTTAATGAGTTTTGAAAGTTTTTTAAGGTTCAGCTCTTTTTGAAATAATTTTTAAAGCAAATTTTAATTTTAAGGGAAAGTATAAGAATAATACAAACTTCCAGATGAATTACTACAGCATGAAACTTATACAGGTGCATGTCGCAAGTGCATGCCTCTCTTTTAAAAGTAAACTCAAAGCCTTTTAAGGTTGAGGTATTTTTTATTTTTTTTTTATTTTGCTTCTTTATTTTATTACTAAATTAATTAACACAACTTCCAAATGAATTGCTACAGCATGAAATTTATACAGGTGCATGCTACAGGTGCATGCCTATCTTTAAAAAGTAAATTCAAAGTCTTTTAAGGTTCAGGTTTTTTTTATTTTTTTTTATTTTGCATTTTATTTTCATTTCTAAATTAAATATAACAACTTCCAGATGAATTGCTACAGCATAAAACGTATACAGGTGTTTGCCTTAACAGGTGTATGCCTAAAGCTAGTGTCAATCGTTTTAATGGGTTTAGGAAGTTTTTTAAGGTTCAGCTCTTTTTTAAATAATTTTTAAAGCGCATTTAAATTTTAGGAGAAGGTATATTAATAATAAAAACTTCCAGATGAATTGCTACAGCATAAGACTTATACAGATGCATGCCACAGGTGCATGCCTATCTTTTAAAAGTAAATTCAAAGCCTTTTAAGGTTCAGGTTTTTTTAAATTAATCTTTTAATTTTGCATCTTTATTTTATTTCTAAACTAATTAAAACAACTTTCAGATGAAATGCTACAGCATGAGACCTATACAGATGCATACCACAAAGGTGCATGCCTATCTTTTAAAGTAAATTTTAAAGCCTTTTAAGGTTCAGGTTTTTTTTAATGAATTTTTTAATTTTGCTTCTTTATTTTATTACTAAATTAATTAAAACAACTTCCAGATGAATTGCTACAGCATGAGACCTATACAGGTGCATGCTACAGGTGCATGCTACAGGTGCATGCTTATCTTTTAAAAGTAAATTCAAAGTCTTTTAAGGTTCAGTTTTTTTTTAATTAATTTTTTAATTTTGCATTTTAATTTTATTTCTAAATTAATTATAACAACTTTCAGATGAATTGCGACAGCATGAAACGTATACAAGTGTATGCCTAAAGCTAGTGTCAATCGTTTTAATGGGTTTTGAAAGTTTTCTAAGGTTCAGCTCTTTTTTAAATAATTTTTAAAGCGCATTTAAATTTTAAGAGAAGATATATGAATAATAAAAACTTCCAGATGAATTGCTACTGCATGAAACCTATACATGTGCATGCCACAGGTGATTGCCTATCTTTTAAGAGTAAATTCAAAGTCTTTTAAGTTTCATGTTTATTTTTATTAATTTTTTAATTTTGCATTTTTATTTTATTTCTAAATTAATTAAAACAACTCCCAGATGAGTTGCTACAGTATTAGACTTGCACAGATGTATGCCATAGACTGCTTTTTCATTTAGATGTTTACGGGTTGACTTTTAATGTACAGCTTATTTTTAAAATCGGTGGGTAGCTAAACATTTTGTTTGAGCCATAGCAGCTTTTAGGTGGTTTTGTTTTACATGGAACAAGCAGAAGTATGTGCCTATGGCTGCTGTTCATCACCCTCAAGTGAATTTGTGTTAATTACAAGCCAAAAATGCCATTTATCAAATTTTAAAATACGACATTTTTATTTGGTCGGGTTATATCTTTAAAACCGGTTCGTTAAAAGTGGTTCGCTAACTTTAACTCGGTCGTCATGCTGCAGTAAATATCGATGTCGATTTATCTTTCCACATTTTTATTTTAAAATTTATTTGCTATTATTTACATAAATTAATCAACTTTTCTAGAAACCTTTGTATATCTTAATATATAAATTTCTTTTCCGTATTCGTCCACAAACAAGTGACTTACTGCGTCTTTTGATACTCCATTACGAATATTCTTAACGTCAGGGTCTTGTAGTATTCTAATACCATTTAGGTAATGTAGTCGCATATCTACCTTCATTCCATATCTGAAAAGAAAGGTTTATAAGGAGAAGCAATCTGCGTAGTTTTCAGGAGTGTGCTGTGGTTGCCAGAGGTTTCCAAGGTTTACAAATTATTATAATTATTTAAATCGATTTAAAGCACTTTTAAAATCATTAAAGCCGCATGAAAAAGGTAAAATAACTAATTAAAGTGTGTAAGCCATAGCAATCCGTTCGTTTAATTCGTTTATAAGCAAAATATATCTTTTAATTTTAATTATTATAATTTTAATTATTATATATCTTTTAATAAAGTTTTATTGGTACACTATGTATATTTTTATATTAATTTATAAATTAACTAGCTGATGCTCGCGACTTCGTCCGCGTGGAAGAAGATAATGTGGCCACAGTGGAATTACCGCAGTAGAAAGTATCCAGTTTGTTAATTTTGTATGACAATACTGTATAACAAAATCATGTGTAAAGTAGCGCCACCTATGCTAAGAATCTAGTATTAAGCTTTGAATAAAAAAACTGTCAGTCGTTATCCGAAAATCATCGTGTTTTATTAGGTTATGGGTGAATATCCCAGTTTTTCCGTAATTTATCTGGTGACCGTGTAATTACAGTTGAAAAAATCGTTGAACTTTCGAGCCATCATGGCTACAAACTATATTCAAAGTGTTCCGAAGCTGAAAGACAAAGTAAATAACGACGAGTGGAGTTTTGCGGCAGAGAATTTGTTGGTGTTAGAGGGTACGAGCCATTACATCAAAACGGTTGCCAGTACCGAAAGAAAACCTGCAGAACTATGAATCCAAACCTGAAATCTTAAAAAAAAAATCTGCCCTTCCATACATTTCAGCCGAGCGGCATTGCATTTTTCTATAAAAAGTTTTTTTTTTTTCGAGATACAAGATTTGTTCCATAGTAAAAGTTGTTCTATACCATTGACTGAATAAGCTCTTCAAATATGGTTACACCTTTCTGTTACACGTTGTATAATACACTTTTTACACGTCAAATTCAATCTAATAAAAAATATATATGTAATATAATAAATGTACATGAACTAAATTAAAGGTTTATTTAATTTATGTAGCAATATATATTATATATATATATATATATATATATATATATATATACATATATATACATCCAGGAACACTTTTGGCATCCTGCATGTTGTGCATCGTTACGACGTCTCCCTATCCTGCTTATATTTTTTATGATCTCTCTGTGAATATTGCTTAATTTCTTGTTTTCTGACTCAGTGGGGTATTTCACTTTCCTGTAACTTTATTTTTCACAATATTCATCTTGCAGTTGTGCCCAAGTATTTATGAACTCCAAACCATGGTGATGCGGTTTTGGTTTCCTGCGTATATCGTTCATGATTTACCTGAGGAATCGACTTCTTGACGTCCTGTGGTTTGGTGTGCGTAAATGCGACGTTGCCAGCATTACTTGATTTATATCCATCTCTTTCTATCGTTGTTTATGTATCAATCGTACTATTGTCAATGCAAATAAATAATTTAAGCAAAAGATAGTTATTTTTAATAAATTATCATTTGACCGCTATACTTGAGCGTTACGATGCAATCTACATTATAACATGTTTATCTAGAAAAATCTAAAATGCTTTTATTATGTCGGTTTACGGATGTCCTAAAACAAATGACGATAGTGCGGTATTATTCGGAGTTTAAACTGTGAATTTTGTGACTGACATCCATCAAATAGGCGCGTAACAGTACGATTCGTACTTATGATATTACATATTAAAATTGTTTATCTTAAGTATAAATATTTAAAGATTATATTAAAAACTTAGAAAATTTTGGATGTTGCTGTAGGTATTATTTAGGTATTTGCAATTATTTAATTTAAATATATTATTCATTACAAACTTAGAATTAAAAGTTGAGATTTTATGTGACATAAAATAAACGTATTTTGTTGTTATTCATTTATTAGAAAGATTGCATACATGGAAATTAGGAAAACTGAAAATTGTGAAATACTCTTTCAATATAATATGAGAGGGACTTAAGAATGTTTACATCATATATGGTATTATTTATCTTGACCTAAAATTAAAAGTAAAGAAATTTATTTAGTATGCTTTTCGGTTTAATTAAGTTTCTTTTCATATGATGAGAAATACAAAATTAGAATTCAAAAGTTGGCAGCTGCTACCTTATCATAATAACATACCCGATCAACATTCAAAAGATTAGAAAAATTCGTACCCGTAATTTTAAGAAAACATAATTTCTATGATCATGGCATACAAACAAAAGCGCAGGGTGAAGCGCGGGGCCGGGGTGGACGCCAGACCACGTGCCAATCGTCGAGACGCTGCCTCGCTTTGATTTTAGCGTGTCAGCGTTGTCGTACAAAGAGCCGCAGGGGGCGAAGTGACGTGACCTAAGGATGGAGTTTGCTCGCGCGCAATTTACACAGCGGCGAGGCGGCGTGTTAGTAGATGGCGATCTGTCAAGCAATATTAATGAAAAGTGCGTTATTTCTGGGAATCATTCATCATATAAATATTTCTTTTGCCGCCAAAAAATGTTTTTTGCTGCAAAAGAAATATTTAGTAGGATATTCAATAAGTAAGGAATGAAAGTACATGATCAGATTTACACCCTTCTGTTTTAAGGCGGCCGAACTTTGGTAATTAAAATAGCGGCTCTAAAATGCCTTTGAAAATTTCACCTTAAAAGAAAGAAATAAGGTACCCACTAAGAAATCCGATAGCAAAAATTTATTATATTTTGCCTTATTTCGGCTAAGGGCCGACATTGTATTGTTACAAAACTTTTGGAATGAAGAAAATTTTCCGTTTGACAGCAATAACTATAAAATAAACTTTAAACAAAAAAATAGTAACCGACTTCAATAGTAACAGCAGTCATTCACTAAAAAGTTAATGAAAATTCTATTAATTAATGACCGATGGTACCGGAGCAACACTTTTGCCGACTTCTTTCTTCCTGAAACATTATGTTATCTAGAAGTCGGCGCTCTTATATTGGTTTTTATGTTGCTATATCGTAGGAAATACGCCGACTTCTAGATAACTTATTGTTTCAGGAAGAAAGAAGTCGGCAAAAGTGTTGCTTCGGTACCATCGGTCTTTGTAGAATTATTATTAACTTTTTAGTAAATAACTGCTGTTACTTTTGAAGTCGGTTACTATTTTTTTGTTAAAAGTTTATTTTATTTCACATTTGTTAGTGTTGCTGGGTTAAATTGTAAAGTATGGGTAGTTCTTGTAAACGTGGTGTTAATATGAAACGAAGTTCAAGTGAGTATAAGTAGCTATGTTTGAGTAGCTTCCTGCTATCAGCACCCTAACACAACATGATTACCGCAATCTCGAGTTATTTGCTGTCATCCGTTGAAGAGTTCTACGGTGATGAAGCCAAGATCAAAGGCCAGGTGGGTACATTGGAAATTTTCTAGCAATGCCCTGCAATCAGCACCCTAACACAAGCTGATTGATGCAATCCGAAGTTATGTGCTGTCATCCGTTGAGGAGTTCTATGGTGAATATGATGATGAAGCCAGAATCAAAGGTCAGGTGGAAGAAAGTCGATTTAACAAGTAATACCTTGCAATTAGCATCTTGGTACAAAGCGATTTCCTCAATCTTGAGAGGTATGCTCTTATTTTCTGAGGAGTTCCACTGCCTATATCTGAAGACCTTCATCAGATCATGACCAAATCTAAAATGAGACCAACCTGGAAGCACACTCTTCCAAACAAAAAAGAATCATTCAAATCGGTTCAATAATGACGGAGTTATGGAATAACAAACACAAAAAAAAAGCATACATTCCAATTGAGAACCTCCTCCTTTTTTGAAGTCGGTTAAAAATAAGAACCCCAACCTAAGCCTTCCTTATTTATTGAAAAGAATTAAAAATAAACATTAAAATTTTATCAGCGAAATCAAGAAAAACTTACGACAATTTGTTACCAAGATCTTATGGATTGAAAAATAGGTAGGTACCTAGGTAACCTATTGCATGAGTTGCATGAGTGTAGGTAAAGTAGTGTATGAAACTACACATAACTAGGTATTAAAACACTCGTGTAAACAATAAAAAAACTCGCCTACGGCTCGTTTTTAGGGTTCCGTACCCAAAGGGTAACACGTAAAAGGTTACCCAAGCCACAGTTAAAAAAGTGCCCACGTAGACAGGTCAAGCAGATTCCAGATACACGCGCCACTAGTACAACCTGACCGCGAAAATACTGCCGATGACGATGGCGTAGCGCGCCATACATTTCATCGGCAATATGTTCGCGGTCGGGTTATACTTACTGATCCCATGCAACTTACGCTCAAAGAAAATGGAAACTTATTACAGCGCAATAAGAGTCATAATAATGAGTCAGAATAAACATGATAGAGACACCTAGTTATTTGTTCAAGATACCCTTACTTAATTTCGTGCCCAATTCTTAAATACACGAAAAACTATGCAATCAGTTTTGCAATAAGCACCACCTAATTACCTATCAGTTCGCGAGCACCCGATGCTCTAATTTGACGACACTACGTGTGTAAATTAATAAAACGGCAAATTAATAATAATAACACAAACAAGTCCCTTCTTACACAAGAAACAAAAAATTATTGCCTATCACAATAATCACAAACCATTTGCAACGAATAATTAAGGCATTGACCTAAAATGTAATATGTGGGTCGATGGGTCAAGGTCCACACCTGCGAGTTGAACGACCGACACAAACCGAGCCGCAGGTGAAGCTCGCACTACTGTAGAATTTTGAATTAAAATGGTGCTTACGCGCAGGTAATAGGGTGTCAATTTATTTGATGTTTGCGTCAGGATGAGTTTGTGTTTGCGCTCTCCGCTCACCGCGGCTACAAAGTAGTACAATGCGAGCCGACCAGCCCACGACACCGTCACGCGGCATAACGTCTCCGGCCCCGCGCTTCACCCCGCGCGTATTTTTGTATGCCATGATAATCTGCTTATGGAAAATTTTCATGTATTAAGAAAGAAATAAAGATACACAATCTGCTTCGTTCTGTAGGACACCGTACAGGGGTTGTCTATGGTTGTGGTCTTCTTCTTGGTGACCAATTGGTGACTAAAAGTACTGGTGGTCACCAAGGAGAGGACCAAAACCATAAACAACCCCTGTACGGGATTCTACATTAATGACTCTGTCCACGCTTTTATACCTCCTTGGAGCTAACCAAGCAATATCCTGTCTTGCTCGCTTAAGGCGATTACCATCGCCAAATTAGCAGCTCGATATATGTCAGTACGAATATCAACGGAAATGACATTGAAACAACGTTCATATCAGCGCGCAATGCAAAGTGGCTGTTACGACGCTCGCTGCGTCCTTGAAAGAGCGAAATAGGAGAAAATTATACTTTTCACATGGACGTGATTGTTTGATTGAATAATCGTATGTTATGTTTATAGCTATCAAGTTTATTTATTTATCAAAGCATAACTGAATTCAATCAGCCAAGCCAAGAGTAGTAGGAAATTCAAGCCAAAAACACCATTTAGTTAATACATTTTTTCATGTAGAAGTTTTGGTGGTATGAAATAGAAAAATGTTGCATATGATGTCTAAGAGCTGATTATTCATAATACATTTTTTCATTATATTTGGTTTGGCCGTAAACGAGGAGTAGGCGTTAGAAAGTACCCATTTGGCAATAGTAAGGCCCTTAAGTCTTGTTTCGTCAATCTAGATCTCTTTTGCTGAGATTCACACATAGGTTGCGAACGTTATAATAATAATGCACATCGGCTATATCGTCGTTTGCTTTCATCGGACTGTTAGTGCTTCGTGCGACAATGATGACGTGACGCCACGATACGATGTGCATTATATATAAACGGCTGGGAACTGTACATGATGGAATTATGTATGAAATTTATCAGTACTTAAGTGTGTGAGGGTGTGCATGTGCTTGTACACATCGCGCCAAACTTCTAGTCCACTCTGAACACGAGATGATACATATTGATAGGTACAGTGAACGCATCGAGCTATACACATTGGACGTTGTAACTTTCTTAGATTCTTCCCTGTAGGGACTAATATCGTACAGCAAATGCTAAGCTTGATGTGGTCTCCACTTTACATAAAAAGTAATTAAACAATTTTAATCAACTTCAAAAAAAAATTACTTAGGCTCATGAAATAATATTTTTACATATAGGTATACACAAAACCATGGTAGAGCTGATGCTGGGCTCGACGGTGGAGATATGCACCATCTTACTCGCAAACCCTCCAAAGTTATTCGGGGGAGAGTAAGAGGACAGCTCTCAAACAGCCACAAAACCAGATGGCCCACCATACCTGGAACCGATCGATGGCAGTATAATATCCATCTCGAATTGCCGGCCCTTACGTAAAACAGACTGGTGACGGGCAGCGGCGTCACTGGTGCAAAGGTTTCGACACCGCGCTCACCAACCCGCCTGCTCAGCGTGTGTGAGTATGGGCATTTCTTCCAGAAGGACCGCCAAGAGTGGCGAACTATCCAAAAGAATATAAGTGAACTAAAAACAAAGATTCAAATCGAGGCAGTAACGAAAAGAAAAGAATTCGCACGTACTGTTTAACACTTTCACCTTTCTCCGTAGAAAATAAGATTCAAAATAGGTCAATCCGATCAAATCGTTTGAGTGAAGCCGCCACGCATATTTAGTTTAAGAAATCATGTGTCATATTGCTTTGTACTTAGCATTCTAATTTGTTTGATAAGTACAGCAAGCGTCAAGATTTTTGTTTATGTTGAGTGAAGCAAAGCAAGGAATGAGTTTTTATTTCTATGAAATTCACTTTCTACGTGAACTTTGTTTGACTTGTAAAAGATCAACTCAGTGCTTGATATTTATTATCGTTACGACATGAATCTCCGAAGGGGTTTTATAGGTGTTCCGAGTGTGAACTGTGAAATGTAAATCGGTACTCCCGCATTTCACCGACGATTAGCGCTTAATACATTGATGATTTTAAAAATATAACTCCTGTTTTGTAAGGTCGTATACTTAGGGTTAAACGTACAGGGGATTAGTATCACCAAATGGGTACTTTCTAAAGCCTTATTTACGGTTGCACCAAAAAAATTGAAAAAAATTGTATATGAATTATCAACTCTAAGAGAACATAAGCAACATTGTTCTTTTTCATACCGCCAAAACTTCTATATAAAAAAAATTTCAACCGAATGGTGTTTTTGGCTTGAAATCCCTACTGCTCCTAAGCGGCTCTAAGCGGATAAACTTGATAGTTTTCAATCAAACAATCACGTACATGTGAAAAGTATAATTTTCTCCTGTTTTGCCTTTTCAAAGACGCAGCGAGCGTCGTAACAGCCACTGTGCAAGGTGCGCTGATATAAATGTTATTTCAATGTCATTTCCATCGATATCTGTACCAACCGACATAGAGTTACTAATTTGACGACAGTAATCGCCTTATGGTGGTTGTTACAGCTGGTGACTGAGAAAGCCACAATTAAGGCGATTACCATCGCCAAATTAGCAGCTCGATATTTGTCACTACAAATATCAACGGAAACGACATTGAAATAACGTTCATATCAGCGCGCAATGCATAGTGGCTGTTACGACGCTCGCTGCGTCCTTGATAGGGCGAAATAGGAGAAAATTATACTTTTCACTTGGACGTGATTACTCGATTGAATAATCTTATGTTATGTTTATAGCTATAAAGTTTATCTAGTTATCAAAGCATAGATGAATTCAATCGGCCAAGCCTTTCAGGAGCAGTAAGGAATTTGAGGTCAAATAACACCATTCAGTAAAAAAAAAATCATGTAGAAGTTTTGGTTGTATGAAAAAGAAAACTGTTGCATATGTTGTCTAAGAGTTGATTATTCATAATACATTTTTTCATTATTTTTGGTTTGGCCATAAACGAGGAGTAGGTTTTAGAAAGTACCCATTTGGCAATAGTAAGGGTCTTAAGGTCAAGTTTTACTCAGATGTAGATATAAAAAATTGTATGATATACTTTAGAATATGTGAAATGATGTGCAGCAATTAAAATTTTTAATTTTTATCAAAACTTTTGACAAAAGACATACCAAGACCAGCCCCTCTATTCTGTATCTTTAGTTGCCAACTGGACTAGGTGCCTATCATCAAAAACATAGCTAAAAACTGGAATTTCAAAATAGCTATTAGTGTGTATTGAACTATTTATTAACTGTGTCGTCACTTCAAGTGCGAACATATCCTTAGACAATCGGAATTCGATAGCATATCCATGTTTTTGATGATAGACACCCAGTCCAGAAGGCAACTAGAGATACACAATAGGCCCGCTGGTCTAATTTAATACCTAAGTCCGATTTAATTAATTAAGCATGCAAAGAAACAAATTGAAACTTAATCAAAACGACGATATTTTAAGAGTTCTAGGGATTATTTCTGAAGAATTTTGCTACAATGTTTTTTTAAGCCCTTTTTTCGTTATCCGGGGACCTAGTGACGTGACGTAATGCAGTACGCGCTGATATGAACGTTAATTCAATATAGTTTCTGTCGATATACGTACTGACACAGGTCGAATCAAGGTCGTTGGGAGCTACAAAACCTTAGCGCAATTTTCATATGATAGTCTCTAAAATCGAAAGAATTTCAACTATTTAATTATTGATTTTGAAAGCTTGAAAAATAAAATAAAGTAACATCATACTTTTTGTGGGTTTTAATAAACATTTTAATCAGTGGTACTAAAAAGCGTAGCGTAAGCGTAGGTACAGCATAGCGTAGCGTAGGTCAACCTCGTGCCCGCTGAACCGACGACCTGAAAGATGTTGCGGGTAGCGGCTGGGTGAGGATTGCGCAAATTGCCAAGAGTAGCGAAATATTGGAGAAGTCTATGTCCAGCAGTGGACGAACACAGGCGGATGGGTGGATGGCTGGACTAAAAAGTACACTTACTGGCCAAAAATCACAATACATGGCACCACTTACCACGGTTAGTGGACATACTTAAATCCACAAATAAAAACCTTATATTAGGCAAAATCTATTCATACAACGGTTGAAGTCCGTATAATACGGCTATGGCAGTGGCGGTTTTCCAGGGGAGGCAATATAGGCAGTGCCTCACCTAAATAAAACCCGACTACTTACTATGCATACCTACTACTTACTTACTTATATCGTAATAAAAAATAAAATAATTTTCAATAAAAAAAAAAAACTATAGTATAAAAACTAATCCAAAATAGGATATTACGTGAACATCGATGCACCAGGAACCCTTTTTACTTCAACGCGAGCGGCACGACCGTTCGTCAAAGGTCTGAAGCGCAAAGTTTGAAATTCTGTCTTGCGCCTCGGAAACAGGGTTGGATTCAGACCCTCGGAAAACTATTGTCTATGGGAATTAAAAATATACTACTTGGCTAAAATTATACAACGTTTAATTTTTCGTCAATTTTTGTTTTGAATTGAAATAAAATAGCCTATTTGTTAGTGAAATTTTTAAAAGATGTTCATAACGCACAGAAATTCCCCAAATTGTAGGGTAAATGTAAAAAAGCAAAACGTCTCAACCAATAAAACAAGTCGGTCGGCCTGAAGATAAAATTATGGTATTTTTACGTAGTATATTTCCATTACGATACTTTATACTACATGTCACGAAAATATGGTACAAATAGTATAATTATACTACGAAATCCAACCCTGCTCGGAAACAATAAGTAACGAG
This sequence comes from Ypsolopha sequella, assembly GCA_934047225.1. NCBI lineage: Eukaryota > Metazoa > Arthropoda > Insecta > Lepidoptera > Ypsolophidae > Ypsolopha > Ypsolopha sequella. The sequence goes on along the minus strand of OW203991.1, from coordinate 30,630,331 downwards.
AGGTTTTACAAAGTTAACGAGACGAATTACGAGAATCTTATTACCTTGTGATAGAGTCGCTTCTTGATAAGTCCGTTGAAAATTGTCTTTGTACGAGAGGCTCTTTATTTCGGAGCTTCGAAAGCGAAGAAGATATTCGTTGCATTGGGTAGAGTGAGACGACATGCGTTACCGGAGCGAACGACTCGATCCGACCGAATGGCAACGAAGCGCTGCCGCCGGTTGCCTCTGCGCGGGGCGGCTGGCTTCAAATTTCAATTATAGCAAACAGTCGGTCGGTCGGTCGACCAAACAAAAACAACAAATTGGTCGAGTCTGTGATACGGGTTACACTCGATGCGTTAGCGTTCTTAGGTCAGTTAGTCTCGCTCGCGGCAGATCATGCGTAATTTGCGTTATGTATCCAAAATTTGATATTGTGGCTTTGTTACTAATAACTCTTTTTGTATTGCGTAATGAAGCTGAAAAATCAAATATAATTAAAATGTGTTTTCGTCCTTGGCCTAAGTTAAATGATTTATATAAAAATAAAGAAAGCAAAATCGTAGAAAAACGTTTGTCCGCTCATTTCAAAGCTCGTGGTACGATCGCTACAAATGGCTGTGCGGAAGTTTGTTTGTACTTGCAAAAACTGTATTGTTGGCCGTGGCCGTGCGTTCTTTTGAGCCGTAATAAATCCACTTTTTCATTTAATGGCTATTCGGATTTGAAAACTATGTCGCGGGCTCGATGATGACTATTGACTTAATGACACATTTGTTTTGTTGGTTCCATCATATAACTTATCATATTATAATGTGATATGAATGATGAAAACAAAAAGTCTGAGAGATTTTTATCTATTATAAGTACAAGGTTTAACAGAAAGGTGTAAGTGACCATATTTGAAGAGCTTATTCAGTTAATGGTGTAGAACAACTTTTACTATGGAGCCAATCCTGAAATCTCAAAAAAAAATCTGCCCTTCCATACATTTCAGCCGAGCGGCATTGCATTTTTCTGTGAAAAAAAATTTTTTTTTCAACATTCTAAGTTCGTTCCATAATAAAAGTTGTTCTACCATTGACTGAAAAAGCTCTTCAAATATGGTTACACCTTTCTGTTACACGTTGTATACATCAGTTAAGTTCATAGTCTATACTAAATTACCAAGTTTATTTACAAGTAACTTGCAAGTAGACAAGAAAAGAACAAAAAAAGGAAGGTACTTGCATATATATAAATTTCCAAAGTACGGGACCATAAGACCGCGAGTCCGACTCGCACTTGGCCTTTTTTTCCTTTTGGCGCCTCAGTCAGTTTTGAGGGCCAAAGCCGCCACCGGGCTATGGTACGTTCATTTATTGTTATTTTTAAAAACAGAATTAAAAAACACTTAAATAATTATATTATTTGTAACTTGTAAGGGTAGTGGAAAGTTTTTGTTATTATATTGGAATTTTCTAGGCAAACATTTGAAAATCTAGATCGCATCATTATTGCTCAAGTACCATGTCAATCAATAACATTTGCTCAATGTTTTACATAAAAAAAAATATTTTTTGCGCATATCAATTTGTACAGCTGAAGTTTTTCGATACTTTTTTCAGACTACTTCTTACTCATCCTTTAGGCCGCACTGATATTTTAAATTCAAAAACTTTACCGCCCATTGGAAATCGACCCTGCAAACAAATTGAGCTAGCTGGCAACGTTGCAATTTGCGGAAGCCAAATACGCGATTCCGTCGTCAAACAATAATCAAAGTATACGACTGTAGATATACGTGCTACAACAGCGCCACACCACCACTGCGGATTCTTCCGGAACTTTTAATTATACAATTCCTGCCAATTGATCAACATTTTGGCTTCCATCGATTTTTATTCTACAGCTGACTAGGACCAATAGGACACAAGTACAAGTGTTGAAAAAAGTTGCGTCCGTTATGCGGACGTCCAATGCCGGTAGACGCCACTTTGAATGCATTTTTTCCTTCAGAGGGTGCCAGATTGCTTACGGGATAAATATATATATATATATAATATGTATATATATATTATGTATATATATAATTTAATTATATATAATATATATTTTAAGTATATGTTATAAATAAATGTGATGTTAGTCTGTACTGTAATTAGCAAATTTTTAATTTTAATTTTTATTTAAACAGGGAGTTTTTTCTGCCTACAAACTGCATTACAGTTTGACAGAAATATTTGTATGTTCCAAATATTTTCATGTGAAAATAAACGTCTATTATTATAAAAAAACCGTCTATTATTATTATAGCTACCGTAAGTATGTAAATTGTAAGTTATATTTAAGTTCACTAAAAGCTCATATGCCAACAAACTGTCATGCAGTTTGGCAGAATATAAATTGTAGAGACATTGCATGCGACTGTGACTGGAGTCAATAACTGCTGCCTCAGCTGTGCCCGCTTGATGAGTCTTGGCAATGACAACAATTGAGACGCATGCGCATCCGCCAGCAAGCGGACATTCTGGTACCTGGCATTTAGCAATTCCCATGCTATGTCCTCAACCCGAAGATGATGTATGAGTGACTTAGCCTCACCCTCCAAAGTGGACATTAGATATGCCATCTTCTGCCCGCTGGTCAAATCCTGCCTAGACTCTACCAGAGAAGAAAACATATTTTAAACGAAACGTACTCTTTTATTTTTCCATTAAAATGAGTGAGTTGAAGCGTCGGCAACCTACCCGTCACTCCATCTGCCGGTCGAGGTGTGCTAACTACCGGGCCGCCCGATTGCCGCTTCCTGATCACTCAGGCCGCCTCCGTTACGGCATCATAAATCTCCATTATCTGAGCCAAATCCGTAACATACCCGCCCATAGACTCGTCACTTTCCTCCAGTGCTTTCACAGCCAGCCGCTGCTGCATCCACTCGGCTTTCTCCGGGGGCCGTTAATATGTTTCTACTTCCATGACAAACTAAAAGATTTAATTAATGATTGATGACAGATAGTCAAATACAAAAATGCCTTCTAGAAAAAGGTCAAATCTGTCTCACTATAGCAAAAATGCTAAACGTATGAGGCTAAGTAGATCTCAAGAAACTTCAGAAGATCGAGAAGCAAGACTCGATGCAGATAGAGAAAGGCGGGCATTAGAAAATTGTACTCAGCGTGAGTCTCGGCTAAGTAAACAACGTTCTCGCATTGCAATTTCTCGATCTTGCGAGAGTAGCCAGGAACACGAAGCGCGTTTGTCGATAGATAGAACGCGCCATGCATTGTCCCAAGAGTCGGAGACTTTCACCGACCAAGAGCCACGCTTGAGCACTCCAAGAACTCGGACAGCAGCTTCTCGATCTCAGGAAACTGATGAAGAGCACCAAGCGCGTTTATCGGCTGACAGAATACACCACACATTGTCGCGAGAGTCGGAAACCTTCACAGACCGAGAAGCACGCTTGATCTCTCAGAGGTCTCGGACAGTGGCTTCTCGGTCTTTGGAAACTAAAGAAGAGCGCGAAGCGCGTTTATCGGCTGACAGAGCACGCTATACATTTTCTCGAGAGTTGGAGAGTCTTACCGACAGAGAGACTCGCTTGATCTCAAAAAGAGCTAAAGCAGCACCTTCCCGAGAGCTTGAAAGTAGTGAAGAACGTGATGCACGGTTATCCAAAGATTGTCAACGTTACAACGATGCCAGAGCTCTCGAAAGCGAACATTAACGTGAACAGCGATTGGAATCTGCTCGAGTCAACTATGAACGCAGGCGCCAAGATAATTAAATTGCTTTAATGGCTGAAAGGGAAAGATTAGCGGAAATACGACAAACAGAAACGCCAGAACAACTTCTATTGCGCTTAGACGCTGACCAGATTCGTCAAAGCGTTAATAAAATGTCAATTTTATCTGACGATTTTGATGAGCCACAAGAATATGATGCTGTGGGTAATGCTGTTCCTTGGATTAATAAAGAGAGAGCGGGTTTTACATATTCACCTAACATTAACTATGCTGAAGCTGGTGGCATAGGTAATACGGTCATGAGCTGTAATTTCTGTGGCGCTCTTAAATGGAGGAACGAGACCAGAGGAGTATGTTGTTCAAACGGAAAAGTCCACATAGAAAATTTTCAAAATCCCCCACAGCTAATTCAATCACTTTTAAGCGGTGAACATCCTCAGTCGAAACATTTTTTGGACAATATACGTTCATATAATGGTGCGTTTCAAATGACGTCTTTCCGGGCGAAAGAAATAACAGAGAGATCGTTTATGCTAACTTTTAAAATACAAGGCCAAGTATACCATCTTATAGGATCATTACTGCCCCAAGATGAGCCCAAATTCCTCCAAATTTATTTTGTTTCGGACTACAATCAACAGACTACAATCCGAAATAGGAATTTTCCTCAAGTAAACAATTAACTTTTATCTGAACTCCAAAATTTGCTTCATCAGGTCAATCCGTACGTACATAGTTTTAAAGCCGCATTGGACTCAATACCACAAGGAAAAGGAAATAATTACAAAATGGTTATCAGCTCTGATAAACGTCCTGTCACAGAACACCGCGGTAGGTACAACGCCCCTGTCTCAGATGAGGTTGCAGTTGTTTTGGCAGACCAGCAAAATGACAGGAGGGATATGGTACTCCGCACTCACGATAATCATTTGCAACGCATAATGGAAACACACAGAGCTTATGACGCTCTATAATACTCATTAATGTATACTCGCGAAGAAGATGGCTACAATTTCCATCTCTATCAAATTAATCCCAATACAAGGGCGCCAAATTATGAGAAAAAAATAATTTCTCTAAATACGGCGGGATCAATTTATCTATCTGCAAAGATTTCGAGGACTATTTAGTAAATTTATTGTCAACATGTATGCAAAAGTGGAGACTGAGCGATTAGTGTACGTACGTAATAACCAGAGACGTCTACGCGCTGAAGATTACGTGCATCTCCGTGACGCCATGCAACAAGACAGTAACGCTGAAGACTTAGGTCGGTTGGTTTTCCTGCCATCCAGTTTTATAGGTGGGCCGCGTTATATGCACGAGCGAACGCAAGATACTTTTTGCTATGTGCGAAAATATGGGCCCCCTGACCTTTTCATAACCATCACGACTAATCCAAAGTGGAATGAAATTTCCATAGAACTACTTGCAGGACAGGCACCCCACGATAGACACGATGTGATAATTTGTTTTGAATTAAAATTAAAGCTCACGATGAACCTGCTCACAAAAGAGAAACTTTTTGGTCCAGTGCTGTGTTACATGTATAGCATCGAATGGCAAAAACGTGGATTACCACACGCGCACATTTTACTGTGGTTGCAAGAAAAATTCGGCCCGATGCTATTGACACAGTCATAAGTGCTGAGTTTCCTGACCGAAACCAGGACCCCATATTGCATTTGTAATATAAATAAACAAGGTTCATGGGCCGTGCGGTGCTCTTAATAGAATTCACCTTGCATGCAGGAAAATCGTTGTACTAAAAGGTACCTAGACTTTTCTTAAATTCTACGATATCTGGCGAAAATGGATATCCTTTGTATCGCCGAAGGTCACCTCAAGAACGTGGTTTTACAAGTACAAGTAGGTTACATTGTCAAGAAATCATTTTGGACAACAGATGGGTTGTACCTTATTCACCGGTGTTGTCAAGAACATTCCAAGCGCATATTAACGTTGAAGTGTGCAACAGCGTTGAATCAATCATATCTAAAAAAACCAGCCAAGTGCGAGTCGGACTCGCGCACGAAGGGTTCCATACCTTTATCTATTGTTCACGCCACAGCGTGACGCGTGATCCGCGCGCGCATGCGCCGGATGACTAATTTCACAATCGAATTGTGCGCCGGCGGTTCACTCGCTCTGTTCCGCGCTAGACATCGTTCGAACGACACGTGTGCACACACTCGCGCCGCCAACACGCCTAAACCTCGCGTACCTACCAGTGTTGTGTTCATACCAGTGCTGTGTTTATTACTCCACGAACCAAGACATTCTGCACATCCCTGCCCAAGGCGCCAGCTCCATCAGCCCAACAAGGAGTACACCACGCGGCACATTGTCGGCCCATCCACAGACATCGAAAACAGGTCATTGCACCCACAATTCTCCAGTGTCAATCCTCAAATCCCATCAGCTCTGCATTCCTGTAACCCCGCGGTTACATCTATAATAATACAGATCGCGGCCAAACTTCTAGTCATTTTGTTCCTGCTGATGCGAATCGTCCTGTGTTTAGAGACAAACAGAAACGCCAGAACAACTTCTATTGCGCTTAGACGCTGACCAGATTCGTCAAAGCGTTAATAAAATGTCAATTTTATCTGACGATTTTGATGAGCCACAAGAATATGATGCTGTGGGTAATGCTGTTCCTTGGATTAATAAAGAGAGAGCGGGTTTTACATATTCACCTAACATTAACTATGCTGAAGCTGGTGGCATAGGTAATACGGTCATGAGCTGTAATTTCTGTGGCGCTCTTAAATGGAGGAACGAGACCAGAGGAGTATGTTGTTCAAACGGAAAAGTCCACATAGAAAATTTTCAAAATCCCCCACAGCTAATTCAATCACTTTTAAGCGGTGAACATCCTCAGTCGAAACATTTTTTGGACAATATACGTTCATATAATGGTGCGTTTCAAATGACGTCTTTCCGGGCAAAAGAAATAACAGAGAGATCGTTTATGCTAACTTTTAAAATACAAGGCCAAGTATACCATCTTATAGGATCATTACTGCCCCAAGATGAGCCCAAATTCCTCCAAATTTATTTTGTTTCGGACTACAATCAACAGACTACAATCCGAAATAGGAATTTTCCTCAAGTAAACAATTAACTTTTATCTGAACTCCAAAATTTGCTTCATCAGGTCAATCCGTACGTACATAGTTTTAAAGCCGCATTGGACTCAATACCACAAGGAAAAGGAAATAATTACAAAATGGTTATCAGCTCTGATAAACGTCCTGTCACAGAACACCGCGGTAGGTACAACGCCCCTGTCTCAGATGAGGTTGCAGTTGTTTTGGCAGACCAGCAAAATGACAGGAGGGATATGGTACTCCGCACTCACGATAATCATTTGCAACGCATAATGGAAACACACAGAGCTTATGACGCTCTATAATACTCATTAATGTATACTCGCGAAGAAGATGGCTACAATTTCCATCTCTATCAAATTAATCCCAATACAAGGGCGCCAAATTATGAGAAAAAAATAATTTCTCTAAATACGGCGGGATCAATTTATCTATCTGCAAAGATTTCGAGGACTATTTAGTAAATTTATTGTCAACATGTATGCAAAAGTGGAGACTGAGCGATTAGTGTACGTACGTAATAACCAGAGACGTCTACGCGCTGAAGATTACGTGCATCTCCGTGACGCCATGCAACAAGACAGTAACGCTGAAGACTTAGGTCGGTTGGTTTTCCTGCCATCCAGTTTTATAGGTGGGCCGCGTTATATGCACGAGCGAACGCAAGATACTTTTTGCTATGTGCGAAAATATGGGCCCCCTGACCTTTTCATAACCATCACGACTAATCCAAAGTGGAATGAAATTTCCATAGAACTACTTGCAGGACAGGCACCCCACGATAGACACGATGTGATAATTTGTTTTGAATTAAAATTAAAGCTCACGATGAACCTGCTCACAAAAGAGAAACTTTTTGGTCCAGTGCTGTGTTACATGTATAGCATCGAATGGCAAAAACGTGGATTACCACACGCGCACATTTTACTGTGGTTGCAAGAAAAATTCGGCCCGATGCTATTGACACAGTCATAAGTGCTGAGTTTCCTGACCGAAACCAGGACCCCATATTGCATTTGTAATATAAATAAACAAGGTTCATGGGCCGTGCGGTGCTCTTAATAGAATTCACCTTGCATGCAGGAAAATCGTTGTACTAAAAGGTACCTAGACTTTTCTTAAATTCTACGATATCTGGCGAAAATGGATATCCTTTGTATCGCTGAAGGTCACCTCAAGAACGTGGTTTTACAAGTACAAGTAGGTTACATTGTCAAGAAATCATTTTGGACAACAGATGGGTTGTACCTTATTCACCGGTGTTGTCAAGAACATTCCAAGCGCATATTAACGTTGAAGTGTGCAACAGCGTTGAATCAATCATATCTAAAAAAACCAGCCAAGTGCGAGTCGGACTCGCGCACGAAGGGTTCCATACCTTTATCTATTGTTCACGCCACAGCGTGACGCGTGATCCGCGCGCGCATGCGCCGGATGACTAATTTCACAATCGAATTGTGCGCCGGCGGTTCACTCGCTCTGTTCCGCGCTAGACATCGTTCGAACGACACGTGTGCACACACTCGCGCCGCCAACACGCCTAAACCTCGCGTACCTACCAGTGTTGTGTTCATACCAGTGCTGTGTTTATTACTCCACGAACCAAGACATTCTGCACATCCCTGCCCAAGGCGCCAGCTCCATCAGCCCAACAAGGAGTACACCACGCGGCACATTGTCGGCCCATCCACAGACATCGAAAACAGGTCATTGCACCCACAATTCTCCAGTGTCAATCCTCAAATCCCATCAGCTCTGCATTCCTGTAACCCCGCGGTTACATCTATAATAATACAGATCGCGGCCAAACTTCTAGTCATTTTGTTCCTGCTGATGCGAATCGTCCTGTGTTTAGAGGGGACTAAAAATTTGGCGCGATCTGTACTCGTTAAGTTGTAAAGCCTACTTAGCTGTAATAGTTTTCCTTGTAATTTCGTTATGTATAAGCTACTGCCGTGATTTTTTTCACGTCTCCAAATACATCCGTTTCGCCGGCATGTGGGGGGGACACTTGACTCTAACAAAAATTAATACTTTTAATGGTCTTTTCGCACCCCCAATATTTTTAAATTACCAATCCAACGACACCGCACACTAGGGGATAGACGAGAAAAAAAAATCATCTCCACTTTAAGTGTAGGGGAGGTACCCTAAAAAAAATATTTTTCAAATTTTACTATACCACTTAATCGGCGTAATAAATATGTATATACATGCCAAATTACAGCTTTCTAATACTAATAGTCTCTAAGCTAAGCCGCGGACCGACACACAGACAGACAGACGGACATGGCGAAACTATAAGGGTTCCTTATTGTTGACAACGGAACCCTAAAAAGAGAAGTCCTGACTGACTCACTCATTCACTGACTCATCAACTTACAGCCCAAACCCTTGGAACTAGAGAGCTGAAATTTTGCACAGAGCTTTAATTTGTAATGTAGACAAATACTGAGAAAGAATTTTTCGAAATTTTACCTCTAAGGGGGTCAAACGGGGGTCCAGAGTTTGTATGGGAAAACAAGATTTGTTAGACTATTTTGTTCGAGACTTCACAGGAGTACTCTTATCCATAAATGAGTAAACATGTGTTTCAGATTTTTTCAGAATTCAACCCCTAAAAGAGGGAAATAGGGTGAAAAAGTTTGAAAATCAACATGGGTATCGTTTGTATGGTTTATCGGGTTGCTGATTACGAAAACAACAACGATTCTTAACATCCAACGTGATGGACGTGAAAAAGGTTTTTCCAGAATTCAACCCCTAAAAGGGAGAAATGGGGCGACCAAGTCTGAAACCAACATGGGTATCGTCTGTATGGTTTATCGGGTCGCTGATTACGAAAACAACAACAATTTCTAAATCCAACGTAGTGGACGTGAAATACCATCATCTCCTGTTGGGGTGCGATGGGGTTGAAATGTTGAAATGTGTAAATATCAATATGGGTATCGTTTTAATGTTTTTTTTTTTTGGACGTTAATTACGAAAATGGCATCGATTTTGACATTTAATATAGTGGACATGAAAATTCTTGGAAGTATGTGTGCCAGAGCAAATCGGCTGTAACAGACGGACAGACAGACAGCCGAGCCACACAATTGATTCTATTAGGGTTCCATTTTTTCCTTTTCGCAATGACGATTAATAAGTCTCAGGGTCAGTCACTGAAAATAGCAGGAATTGATCTTAGGGGACTGCTTTTCGCACGGCCAGTTTAACGGAGCCTACTCGAGAGTGAGCTGGTCGTGTTAACAGCTGAGGCCAGAAATGCTAATGTAGTATATAAAGAGGTAATTTAAGTATGAATTAAAAAAACTAATAGGTAATAGGCCCCGCCAAAGAGACTTTACCTGGAGATCAAATAATTGCACCAAAAACACTCCAAACCAGATTTAAATACGTTCTATAAAAAGTACTACACAAAATCTAAATCTACGCTAGCAAAGCCACGGGCAAAAGCTAGTAAAATATATATGTAAGTATGTCAACAAAGAAAGTGATCAGGCCACGTTTGCGTTGAGAAATAAACACGACGAGATTACAAGGTTTCAATCTGGCCGATACATTAGTTCGTCTGAAGCTATTTGGCGCCTTCTAAGTTTTCCTATTCACGAAAGACATCCACCTGTGGTACATCTAGATTTCCACCTTGAAGGCGGCCAAAGAGTTTACTTCAATCCTGAAAACGTGGCTAGAAAACCCGAGACAAACATCTTTGCAATCTTTGCTGGCATTTTTCCGACTTTGTTGAACAGATAATTTTGCAAAGACGCTGTTGCACGATGAAGTACCGTCATATTACACTTTTAATAAGCAACAAGGTACTGTGATATGCACACAGCCTACTCGGGATCTCGTAGGGATTTTGTTGAATTACACCACTTTGTTTTTTACTTTATCTTCTTTTATATTTTCTTTTTTCTATTTTCTTCCTAATTATCATGTATACATTAAGGCAGGAAAGCTCTAAGTCTCGTAGAGCACTCGCTTGTTGTATTTCGTCAAAAACTCTTCACCTCGATGGGACTCTCTAAGGAATCTTCTTTATGGAGAACCACCTTCACATCGATTGGACTCTCTAAGGAATCGTCATGGAATCTTGCTCGTGTTTTGTCTGAAAGATCTTTTATACTCGATCTGTATTTATTTTTGGAAAACACGAAATAATTCCGTCAATGCGACGTATGTCGATCCATAAAGGTTATCGATTGCCAACTAAACACGAACAAATAGTCCTTTAACCTACCTATAAAACCTAGCCTTACCTAAACCTAACATATTGCCTAGCTATATGTTACAGTACGTTCAACCGTAGAAAACGTGGAACAGCTGTCGAAGATGAGCCTGGTATTTTCAAAGAACACGTTATCGGAAGAGTGTATGCAATGCATCCAAACAACTTCGAATGCTATTATTTACGGTTACTTCTTCATACAGTTCGAGGACCTACATCCTTTGCTGAACTGCGGAAAGTAGATGGTATGGTATCCTCTATCCTACTTACCAAGCTGCCTGTCAAGCGTGTCATTTAATTGATGGAGATCTACACTGGGATAACTTTTTCAGAAATATGCAGCTCAACAATGCTAGCGAACTAAACGATGAATTTTGTGAGATTACCGTGAATCGATGCTTGCTAGATATCCAAGACATTGTTACGTCTATAGCACGACATCCTCTGTCACAGTATGGTTTGCCCACTCCAACTTTGAATTGCGAGCGCATTAACAGAGAATATGCCACAAAAATAAACTATAACACATCGGGACTAGCTGAAATATTGCGGAATGATCTCGCAAAATTGACAGCGGAACAGCGTTCAATATTTGAGCGAGTATGTCAGAGCGTAGGTAGATGGCGATTTGGGAGAAGTCCTGTTTTTGGATGCACCTGGTGGTACTAGGAAAACATTTCTCACCAAAATAATTTTAGCCCAAAGATGCAACCGAAATAAAATTGCTCTCGCTGTTGCCTCATCGGGCATAGCAGCTACATTGTTACCTGGAGGTAAAACCGCCCATACAATGTTTAAAATCCCAATCAACTTGGACAGTACGGAAAGCCCAGTTTGCAACATTTCTAGGAACAGCGACAAAGCAAAGGTTCTACGTGATTGCTGCTTAATAATATGGGATGAGTGCACAATGGTGAACCGCAAAGCAGTTGGCAGAACAGACAGAAGCGGTGGACAGAACTTTGCGAGATAAAACGACAAAACGATCACCCTATGGGTGACGTCACAATGCTCTTCTGTGGTGATTTAAGACAGACATTACCGGTAATACCTCGGGGAACAAGGGCTGATGAAATTAACGCATGTCTGTAGCCTTACGTTATACCAATGCATTTAACACTAAATATGCGGGCACACATAGACGGGAACGCAAATGCAAAAGAATTTTCGGACTTTTTATTGAAAATTGGTGATGGAACCTATCCACAACAAGAAGGAAAAGTTATCTTACCAGAAAATCTCTGCAGTACGATTCCATCACTGCAGGACTATAGTTCATCTGTTTATGGTGACCTAACAACATTGACAAATCAACCGAATTCATGACTTTGTGAAAGAGCAATTTTAACACTTCGCAACGATCAGGCCACAGCAATTAATGAAAGAATATTAAGCAGTGTCCCAGGGGGTGGAACTGAATACCGCTCTATTAACAGAGTAGTTGAACAAAAAGATGCTACCAACTATCCTGTTGAATTTTTGAACTCTTTGAGTACACCTGGTCTCCCATCACACAATATTATATTAAAAGTCGGAGTGCCCATAATTATTTTAAAAATATTTAAGTCCTCCTAAATTATGTAACGGCACCAGATTAAAAGTCAAGAGCTTACAACAAAACGTTATTGAAGCAGAGATTTTGCCAGGTTGCGGCACAGGAGATAGCGTTTTCATACCCCGAATTCCTCTAATTCCTAATAACTTTCCATTTAGTTTTAAACGCGTTCAGTTTCCGGTGAGCTTATGTAACGGAATGACTACAAACAAAGCACAAGGCAAACTCTTTCGGTAGCAGGCGTAGACTTAAGTATGAATTGCTTTTCGAACGGTCAGCTATACGTGGCTCTTTCCCGCATAAGCAATTCACATAATTTATATGTACACATTCCTAATAATTCAACCTCTAATATAGTTTACAGAGAAGCATTATCGTAAATAATACAATGCATTTGTTGCAGCTACAATTACATAGTTTATCTTTGAATCAAGTATATAGGTATAATTTTCTCAATAAACAAAACCAAAACAATCGTTTAATCATAGTAGCGACCAGGCGTTAAAGGATCACATTGTTTTATAATAGGCCCGGATAAATCTAAGTCCACGCGGACGAAGTCGCGGGCACAGCTAGTTAATTAATAAGAGGCAGCATTTACAATACTGATTCTGAAATGTCCAAGTATTTCTTTTTAGGACTAATATTGTGAAAATGGTTTAAATGAAAATAGCATTATAAAAAGTTCTTACTTTTCTGCTAAATCTTTAACAGTAGTTACGAGGTAACATTTATTGAGGCACTGAAACAATCGATACAAATACAAGATGTGAGTTGTATGACAAAATATCTTTAATCTTTAATTTCTTTGATATTTAAACTTACTTATATTTAACAACTTATTAACTTTACTTATTTCTACATATATAGGTAATCTAAGCTGTACCAAGGGAGTAGCCCTGTTCCCTAATCTAAGTAAACTTGAAACTTAGGGTAACAGTGTCAAAAATCCCATGCAAACAAAAAGGTGACAAAAAATATATATATCTATATATATATAGGAAATCAAATAAATTAAACTAAATAAAAACAAAACAAAAAGCCTATACTATAAGTAAAAATAAGTGAAAGCGTGTGCTTTAGGGTGTGTGTATCGTGAGTAAATGAGTGAGAGGGATCAGTATTGTTCACGCTATACCAGCGTGACGTCAGAATGATATGTGCATGACTAATATCGCGGCGCTGCGCTGGCGCCACCTGGCGACACAATGGACTCGCGTGCTGCCAACCCGCGGTTCACTCGCTCTGTTCGGATCGACGAGCCTCTCTAGGCGCACGCGCGCGCGCCCGCGCAGCCGACAGCTCTAAACAATAGACATTCGCGTCAGCACAAACAATATCGCGTACCTAAAGTGTAGTGTTAATACAAGTGCTGTGTACATCACTCAAACCAGGACATTCAATACATCCCTGCACAGACGCCAGCTCAACTAGCCAACAAGGAAGGCTCAGCCCGCTCAGCGCATCCACCATCGGCTCGTCCACAGACATTTCAACCAGGTCAGTGACCCCACATTGTTTCCCACAATCTTTTATTTACCCGTGTCACCTCATCCCATTATCCTCAAATCCCATCCGCCCTGCATCCTGTGGCCAGCGGCTACATTTTTGGTCCTTCGGCCGGATCGAATTCTGGTCCTTACAGTCCATTTTCACATTTTTGGCCCCTCGAACCGTTACTGAACCAGCCCCCGTCGATTTATTACAGTCCATTTTCAATCCAAGAAAATTTTTGGTTTATATCACCCCCCGCCTATCCCCCGCCGGCCCATAACTTTGTTTTGAACCAGCCCCCGTCGATTTACTACAGTCCATTTTCACCCGGTTACATATTTTGCCCCCTTTCCCGGCAAAAAATATTTTGTGGTTTCGAATACCTATCGCGGGTAGATAATTAGAACCGCCGCCTGGAACATTCCATTTATCGGTTAGAACCGACCCCCCCACGCCCCTTTACAGAATAACTCATTTTCATCACGGTTGTAATTATTGTTCAGCTCAGATAATATAATTATATCCATTCGGCCCAATTGTTTATTACAGTCCACTATATTTCTTTATTAAACCCCCCCCGTCACTTCCAGGGATTAATTATCAGCCCTTATAAACCCCATACGTAAAATTAATTAAACTCAAAGTCAGCATTTTGCTCAACATTTTTTACATGTAATTCCCGACCCAATCTTTTCAAATGTTCTCGAAGTGATTCAACTTTGCTCGTAAACATAGTTCACATTTTAGTTTCATATCGTGTTACAACGTTTTGAGTACCTACACTTCACTTTGTTTTCTATCGCGCGAAGAGGTGCAAATCTACCCACTGTCAAAGATAGTTCTCGTATCTTGCGAGATATTTTTTTGTGAGAGTATAAATTCGCTTTATTTCGTGCATATACATACGTATTACGTATATTACTAAAGCGTGATTTCAAGGCAAATAACATAAAAGTGAACAGGTTCATCAGCCCTTTTCGATATTTTTGTGTTGCGGTAATCTCACGTCGCAGTAATATATTGCCGGACCGTTTATTTGTGTTATTGTCTGCTTTTTTTACCCGGGTATATATATATAGCACAAATATAGTAAACAATTTGTTTTTTTTTCTCTTCTCATCTCTGATCTTATTGTTAATGGTACACATATAGGGTGTTCCACGTTGGTACAGCTCATATACAGGTTGTTTTTTAAAAAAAAAATATTTTTTCTCTCTCTTTCGTGTTTATTTTCCGTGTTCCGTTTGAACATGGCTTTTGTTATTTCGGCCCGCGCAAGTTACAAGCTATCCGCACGTTGGAGTTGGTAGCGCTCAAGTTTTTAATAACTCATTTTCACATATAGTCACACTCATCACACATTCAATCAGCACATACACACTCAACTCATTTTCACTCACACATTCAATCAGCACATACACACTCAGCTCATTTTCACTCACACATTCAATCAGCACATATAGACACACTCAGCTCATTTTCACTCACACATTCACTCATCAGATACACATTCAGCTCATTTTCACTCAATGAAACCAGCACTCAGTCATCACACACACACTCATCACATACACACTCAGTTCATTTTCACTCAATGAAACCAGCACTCAGCGCACTCAGCGCACTCATCACACACACACTCATCACATACACACTCAGTTCATTTTCACTCAATGACTTCAACTCCAACAGAGAATTCTTGTAACTCCGCACAACGTGTAGTGAACGTCACTAACACACCAATTTTGTTGCCAACCGTATCACTTGAAATAGCAGACGTACATTCACTCAATCACACTCAATTTCACTCAGCACGAGCCCTGTTAGGTTTTATCTCACGTCGCGGTACTCCAGTTCTCATTCGCTCAGACTGCGGCACAAACAATGATGCAATCACTCACAAGCTCGCGAATCAGCACATAACTTGGTTCGGCGCTCTGCACGAAATAATACTCAACTCAAGACCCCTCTGCCCGATTTCATCCGACCCTACGGACTTTGAACCTCTCACGGCCGGACATTTCATTATTGGTCGTCCGCTCACCGCTCTACCTGAGCAGTCTTTTGACGACAGACCCATATCTGCTCTTAAACGGTTTCAACTCATTCAAGCGCTCTCTCAGCGCTTTTGGACTATCTGGTCCAGATCCTACCTCCATACCCTGCAAACCCGCTCCAAATGGCTCTCCCCTTCTTCCCCTCCTCAAGTGGGTGAACTGGTCCTCATCAAAGAGGATGACCTGCCTCCGCTCCAATGGAAGCTGGGGAGAATTCTCCGCACAATGCCTGGCAAGGATGGAGTGATCCAAGTTGTGGATCTGGACACAGCTCATGGAAATCTGCGACGACCTGTGTTCAAGATAGCCAGGTTGCCGCTGGATTCAACTCAAGAGGAGCCGCAGCCCCGGCCCCCCCAGGATGTTCACGCTATACCAGCGTGACGTCAGAATGATATGTGCATGACTAATATCGCGGCGCTGCGCTGGCGCCACCTGGCGACACAATGGACTCGCGTGCTGCCAACCCGCGGTTCACTCGCTCTGTTCGGATCGACGAGCCTCTCTAGGCGCACGCGCGCGCGCCCGCGCAGCCGACAGCTCTAAACAATAGACATTCGCGTCAGCACAAACAATATCGCGTACCTAAAGTGTAGTGTTAATACAAGTGCTGTGTACATCACTCAAACCAGGACATTCAATACATCCCTGCACAGACGCCAGCTCAACTAGCCAACAAGGAAGGCTCAGCCCGCTCAGCGCATCCACCATCGGCTCGTCCACAGACATTTCAACCAGGTCAGTGACCCCACATTGTTTCCCACAATCTTTTATTTACCCGTGTCACCTCATCCCATTATCCTCAAATCCCATCCGCCCTGCATCCTGTGGCCAGCGGCTACAAGTATGTTAAGGTGTGTGTAGAAGTTATGTAAGGCCTATTCATTCCATAGAGAGCAATAGCAAAAAGAGTTCAAACCAATTAAGTTTCAACTTACAACAGGTTCTCTGTTTGATCAAAATTCAAATGAAGTAGATGTTTATAAACCATTTGTGGGCATTTTTTCGGGTTAAGTGTATAATCGTGAGGTCCTTGCTCAAATTATTATACATAAACGGAGCCAAAAAAGTGGCACGGTTTCGAGCAAAATTGGTTCGAGTCAAAGGGGTGTCAAAGATACGATCTTGTCTGCGTTTTGATTCTAACTTAATTTTAATTTTGTCATAGTCAGCCGTGTTGTGTAGGTGACATAAGATTGCTTTTATATATAATTGTCTTACAGTTAATACTATGTTTAGAATAAAATGTATATTTCGGAACGTATCCGACAATGGTCTATATATTTTGTCTATGGACTTGGAGCTGTCAAAAAGACGAGGGACGTGGACATTATAACAGATCGCGGACGATTTTATAATATGTGGTATATTAATGGATAAATGATAAGGGAAATCGATGTGGACATCGTAAGAAACATTATTCAGTCAGGGTCTGACGATATTTTGGCGTGAAGGCCACTTTTTGGTGTATTCCTGTGTGTGTGTGACATAACCTACATCCACGCGGTTTCCGACAAGTGGACTTGTCAATTATCACTTCTTCTGGGTTTGGATGCATCCAGGGGTAGGCGGGTCGTGTTTAGATTCATCGTGGAGGTGAGCAGCGTGTCACAGCACCGGAGCGCCTTGGAGTCATCGTGAAAGGAATTCGCGAGGACTACCTGATGAGGTCATCATACAATTGTCTGGTAGGACATTTTGTACTATATTTTGTAGAATATAAGATATTTGTAGACTATAGATCTGGGACAGCTTATGGGCCCCTGTTCCAGCTGCTAATATCGCCCTTTAGCATACAATTAGTGGTGTCTGAGCGTGGTTATGGAATCCTCGCACCAGTGAAGCCGATGCCCGTCACTAGTCAGAAACATTACCACCTTTTTAAGCAACAACTATATTCTCGCGATAGAGTTCTTCCGTGGGATATCGCCTTGGTTTAAACTTCATCACCTTCAGTAGCGCGCGTTGTGCACGCTCAAGGGGAAGAAGGTGTGTTTGAGCTGCTGCACCCCAGACAGTTATACAATAGCACAGTATTGACTGTGCCAGAGTGTGGTACACCATCATCAAGGTTATTTCATTGGTAATATGCCGGAGGCGCTTAAAAATGTGTATGAGCTTACGTGTTCGTGAGGAGAGTTTCTTAATGTGGTTGGATCATGAAAGATTTTGGTCAAGGATGACACCAAGATACTTTATTGAAATCTGACGTTCCAGAGCTATACATGTACAATTATGCAACATGTGACAAGTATGCAATTTAATATCAAGATTATCAGAAGGCTGGGTCTTAGAGTTGATTGAAAAGGTTATGTACTTGGTTTTAGTTACATTGACTGTAAGTAGGTTATTTTGTAGCCATGTGCTAACATCAAGCAGACCCCGGTTTCCATATCTTACCACATCAGCCCAGGTCTTGCCGTGAAAAAGTAATACAGTATCGTCTGCAAAGGTTATTATTACTTGTCGTCATGTCGTCATTTGGTGTTTTTTTTAATTTATAGGGTAACTAGCTTCTGCCCGCGGCTTCGCCCGCGTGGCCTACAGGAAACAAATTACATTTTTTTCAGAAACAAACATTATAAGTGCTCTCACTCCCTCTGGGAGTCAAGGTGTAGTGCTCGGCCGAAAAACTTGTATGCTCAGACTACTAACGCCTCAGACTACTAACGTTCTCCGTCCTCACATGCTCGTTTTTCGGCCTCACCAGAATGCCAAACACGTGGAGCCACCGATCAAAGTTTTTCCGAAAGAGTGTCAAAATCCCTATCAGTTGTCAAAAAATGTCAAATTTGAATACAGCAGCGTAATTGACGACCCCAAATGCCCCTTGAGTTTTATGCAAATCGGAATAATTTATGGACCTGTCAAAAAACTGTCAAAACCTGTCAAATTTAATTTTTTTTCATGATAATGTAGCCCCAGTTTGACCGATTACAATAACTGAAACCCGAACTCCCTACGATTAGCCGTTCGGGAGATATGGCCGATCAAATGTTTGGCAATTTTTTTTTTCGACTTTTTTTTAACTTCATCTAGATCTTGCCGAGCCCTTTTCTTAGAGTACCATGAACATGGGTCTAGCATTAGCTGTTTGGGAGATACGGGCCTGTAAAGTTTTGACACTTTCGGCAGGTAGATCTCGTCGAAACCTTTTCCTAGACACCCATCAACATGGGTCTAAGTCTAGCCATATGGGAGAAACAGGCCGTCAAAGTTTTCACATAAAAAAATCTTTTTTTGGTACCCCGTGGTCCAACCCCTTCAACCTTCCATTCCAAAGATATTTTGCTGGGATATTGAAAGATAAAGATAGATAGATAGATAGATAAATAGATAGATAGATAGATAGATAGATATATAGATAGATAGATATATAGATGGACAGATAGATAGATAGATAGATTGTGGATATATAGATAGATAGATACCTCAAAAGGAAAAAATGGAACCCTAATAGGATCACTTGTTTGGCTGTCTGTCTGTTCGTCTGTTACAGCCGATTTGCTCTGGCACACATACTTTCAAGAATTTTCATGTCCACTATATTAAATTTCAAAATCGATGCCATTTTCATAATTAACGTCCGAAAAAACCATAAAAATGACACCCATATTGATATTTACACATTTCAACATATCAACCCCATCGCACCCCAACAGGGGATGATGGTATTTCACGTCCATTACGTTGGATTTAGAAATCGTTGTTGTTTTCGTAATCAGCGACCCGATAAACCATACAAACGATACCCATGTTGGTTTTCAGACTTTGTCACCCCATTTCCCCTTTTTAGGGGTTGAATTCTGGAAATGCTTTTTTTACGTCCACTACGTTGGATTTTAAAATCGTTGTTGTTTTCGTAATCAGCGACCCGATAAACCATACAAACGATACCCATGTTGATTTTCAGACTTTGTCACCCCATTTCCCCCTTTTAGGGGTGGAATTCTGAAAAATCCTGAAACACATGTTTCCTCATTTATAGATAGGAGTACTCTTGTGAAGTCTCGAATAAAATAGTCTAACTAATCTTGTTTCCCCATACAAACTTTGGATCCCCGTTTCACCCTCTTAGGGGGTGAATTTTGAAAATTCTTTCTTAGTGGATGCCTACACTATATAAGGTATCTATATGCAAAATTTCAAGTCTCTAGGACCAGCGGTTTAGGCTGTGCGTTGATATATCAGTCAGTCAGTCAGTCAGTCAGTCAGTCAGTCAGTCAGGACTTTGAATTTTATATATACAGATTTGTCTCGATTTTTTATGCATTTCAAAAGTCCACTTGTGATCCACGGCATAAGATTTTGCTTTGAGCGAGGAATTGTATGCACCGATGTGTGTTTATCTATGGTGGTTGTAACTATGTCTAGAAATTGATTAGTGGCAGCGCTAACGTCTGTTAAATCCAGTTTATTTTCCTAAATAACATCATTAAGGTCTGTGTAAACTGCGTCGTAGTTAACTTTTCTTGAAGTCTTTTGTTTATTGGTGATAGCTACAGAGCGTGATTTCGTTTGCAGGAGAACAGGTGAGTGGTCTGTGATGGTTGGTGGTATTATAACAACAGTGTTTTCGTTATTTGATTTAATAATGCAGTGGTCTAAGCAAGTCATGCTTGGTTCTCTCGTGTGAAACATGTGACCAGGAAGCAAACCGTGTGATGAAAGTAGAGTTAAATAGTATGCGTAATTTTTATCGTCATTATTAATATCGAGTATGTCTATATTAAGGTCTCCTAAAATGAATATATTTGGGAATCTTTTATATTTTGTAGGTATACTGTCAAGGAAGGCACAAAAATCTTTTGTATCACGAATAAAAGGTGGTCTGTAAATGAAAATAAAAGCGTAGTCTTTTCTAAAGGTGGCCACGAGACAATTTGCGTTCGGAATGTTTTCTTCGATTATGGTAGCATTTTTGAGTGAGTCCTTAAGATATAAAACCTAACCAACATGTAAATATCATAACCTGGTATAGTTGGAGGATTATTGCTTGCTTCATAAAGCCAACATTCGGTTAGAATAATCATGTCATGTTTAATATTTAAGCGTTTTAATAGTACTTCAAAATTATTAAAATTATTATTGCAGTAAATGCTTTGGATGTTGAGTGCTTAAGCTGAAATTGTCTTATTAGTATGCTTCATATGAGTTTTTCATTTCTCAGGTTCAGTTTCATAGAAGAATTGAGACACATTGACTTCGTCAATATGCGATCCTAAATCCCTTACATGATTTTGCATCTCCAATTACCTATTTATTGGTACAATTTTACCCAATTGCACAAGGCAAATCTTAAAGGAAGAAGCCGAGAAATGATTTTTGAGAAGGACTGTGGGGGATTTGTATATTATGTTTGCAAGGTGATAGTGTATTAATGTTGAATGTTGAGTGTGGGTTTCTTATATTTTGTGTTTGTGTGTGATTTTGAGACGCTTCATTACAGTACCATAATTAAAAAACAAAAATGGTAACAATAAGCATGCAAATCTTACATATGTAAATAGTCATTGTGTTGCTAGAGTTAAAAGCTGATTTTCTCTTTACACCTTTGATGATCTTATGATGGACTATAGTTGAGTTCAAGCTGACGACAATCGGTTTGTTTGCCTCCTTTTTTCCAGGTAGACGACGAATATCCTGAATATCATTTACACTTATGTTGACTTGTGCGACTTTGGCAGTAGCAATAGCAATTTGTATCAAGTCCTCTTGTACTTCTTTGGGCTTTGTTGGTACATTTCTAATTTCAAGTACGTTCAGCGTAGTTTGTCTCTCCAGATTATCTATTTTATTTTCTAGAAAATCAATATTATTACCATGATTCTTGCAAGTTTCCTCAAGTGAATTTACTTTAATGTTTATAGTATCCACCTTTTTGGCCAGGAAATCAACAGACTTCTCAATTTCTTCACCTGTCTTTTACAGTTTTGTATTTTGTTCTTTTATTTCATTTTCCGATTCCTGCAAGTTCACAATTTTTTTATCTTGTTCTGCCGATAATTCATTAATAGAATCCTGTAGTTGTTTGATTTTTGCATTCTGGTTGTTGAATAGCATTCTTATTTCATCCACAAAAACATTCATTTGCTGAGTTTCTTGCTCTTCATGCTTACATTCCATCCTGTTTCTGATTGTAATATTATTACCTCCGTAGTAACTTATTTCATTATTTTGTGCAGAAAGGTCTGGTTCCGAACTAGAGATCCTCTCTAATGCATCTATATTAGTGTCGACTTGGTTTGCCGTGGATTTGAGGGTATCAGTTCACTGCTCTGAGTCTGGGAGACAGTAGAACCGCTCGGCCACCTTTGGATATATTTTAAGCGGCGAAACTATGCTACCCTAGAAGATAGCTCGTGTGGTCACGCAAATATTCGTGACGTCGTAGATGCACAGATAAGTTTGTTTGCACTAACTGAACGGTCGGGCGGTAGCCGGTAGGCAAACAAAGTTACGACACAAAATAATTTAGTCCCTGGTTTAGAACACTTTTCACATGAATTTCTTTGTTAATGTTTCACTTTTCCACATCAGAGGGATAAGGAATACTAGTAATAAGTATAATAATTATAATTATAATAAAGTAAAGAATACTAGAATACTAGGAAAGAGAATACTAGTTACTTTCGTGTGAATTTTTATCACAAATTAATCTCTTTTGGATTTGATTTTAAATAATTTAGTGGAGCGTTATTAAAAGAGCGTGCGCACGATACGATCGCAGCAGGGAGCGAGAATTATATAAACACGAATTATATAAATTTTATTGTATTATTCAAGTACTTGTTTTCTAAATTAATTGTTATAATGCCAAAAGTAATTATAAAGATAAAATTAAAACCAATTTTAATTAACATATAGTTACTACATATAGTAAGTTTCTACATACAGTTAATACATAATTATAAGTTAGACCACGTAACGCAAATTCGTACTTTCAAAACTATAAGTTTGAAGAACCATTTGACGTTATCAATACTCATGCCACTAGCAGGCATAACGAAATAATTATAATAAAATTATTTGACATTTTCGAAACAAGTCAAAGTTATAAATTTTATGTATATGATATAGGTGACGCATATGACGGACTGATAGGAAGTGATTTATTAGCCCAGCTAAAATCTATTATCAACATGGAGAAATCCTTGCTGAAAACGGAAAACACTCCCATACCGATAATATTTCAACGTAAAGTTAACAACTTTACTCCTATTAGCATAGAGCTAGCGCCAAGAAGCGAACAGAAAGTAAAATTACCTACTGACTTATACAATGGTCAAAAAATACTTAATTTTCAACGGTTTACGTCACAAGTGAGAATATCCCATTCCAGTTTTAAATGAAGCAATTGATAATAAGTCAAATCAAATTATTGTTTTTTCATGGTACGAAGATGAAATTAAAATAATTGATAAATCAAGAGATAAACAAAAAATTACTGAAGTAATGATACCGTTGAGTAATGCTAATAATATAAAAGATTTTTCAAAGGAAAATATAAAACAAGGATCGAAATATTTTATCTATTTTAATCATGAGAATCATAGAAAACTTTTTAATAAAGTTGTATCCAGTGAATTTAACGGAATTCACTCAACGTGTCATTTATGTAGAAGACGAAGATGAACAAAATAATTCAGGCTTATCATATGGTAAAACATGCCACCGTGGTATAAGAGAGAAGATTAAAACGTAATTATTATTGGCCTAATATGGAACAAACAGTTTCGTTAGTAATCAATGCATGTGAATCATGTAAGAAAATGAAATGTGACCAAAATCTAATTAAACCAACGCTACAAAGTACGCGAACTCGATCGAGACCTTTCCAAGTTATTATTCATCGATCTTATTTCGATCGAAGGAAAAATGTATTTGACAATTGTAGATGCTTTTTCAAAATTAGGACAGGCTATCGAAATCGCAAACAGATCGACGCCTGAAACGGTGAAAACTTTAATAAAATATTTCTCATTTCATGGAACTCCGGATAAAATTGGTAGTGATTCTGGATCAGAATTTATCAATGCGCTGTTCAAAGAGACCTTAAACTTTTATTAAATAAATCTTCACATAGGAACCCCGAACAATCCAAATTCTATGGGGATGGTAGAACATTTTCATTCCACCCTTATTGAAATTTATAGGTTGGCTAAAAATGAGTATAAATCAACTGATAGTTCATCACTTATGACGTATGCAGTAATGGCTTATAATAATACAATTCACTCTGTAACAAATCTGACCCCATTTGAAATTGTATTTGGACATACCAATGCAAAAAAAAAAAAAAAAAGACGTGATCTTGCTAAGTTTCTTGCCCTTCTTCTTAGCAAGACTAATCGAATGGGCGGAGGTAGGCATGTATTTATATATGTAACCTATTAGTATGTAGTATATAGGATGGGATTTGGTCGGCCGCCTGGATTCGTGCTGGGGGCACGGTTGGTGATCATTGAACCTTGTTCCTGGTCCCTGGCCGGGTCTCCGGTGTGGGTTCGGGCGGCTGATTGGGTTTTACCTTGTATAATATATATTTTACCTATCATTATAATCGTAAATATATTTCTACATAAATTAAATAAACCTTTAATTTAGTTCATGTACATTTATTATTTTATTACATATATTTTCTTTATTAGATTAAATTTGACGTGTAAAAAGTGTATATATCTATACATGCTTTGCAAAATAAACTATTTGAATTTGAATTTGAATTTACCAATAGTACTTTGGTCGTTGTATTTGAAAACCAATATATGCAACAACTAATTAAAGACCATGCTAGATGAACGACTAATTTATACAAATATTTAACTGACAAAATGGTAAAGACTAAAGAAAATCGTAATAAATCTCGAGAAACTATTGAACTACAAGAAGGTGATCAAATATTTACTAAACTTGTCAATCAGCGCAAAGGACAAGATAAACCCAGATATGAAAGAGCTTTAGTATCAGGAGAAGTACAAAGAAATGTTATACCAATTAAAATAAGAGAAAGAGAAACTAAAGTTCCACTAAAAAATATTAAAAGACCCACAAAAACTAATAATTAAACTTTTATTTCAGAATGGCTTAATTTCACGCAAGTAAAGAAAATATATTATATATTTTTAGGAAACATGAACAATTTCCCTTAATAAAAAAAACACAAATTAGAAACCTAACCTCGGTTTTATTCAAATCTAGAAATTTACAAACAAAAGGAACAAATTGAATAACAAACTAAAACTAACTGATTAACTAATTTTAAACATAGAATCAACTCTTTACTGATACAGTCACACAATGACTCGCGAGACCGGAATTTACTCTACTCGACAAACACTAGGTACGTAGCTTATGCTTGTAGGACGGACGCAGGGCAAATGAACGAGACAGCGATTCGGGCTGCCTTATATAGGCCTAACCGCCGTCATTGCTGATTCACTAAGGGTGGCGCTAAAAATATATAAATACATATATTTGAATATTGTAAAGTTAAGAGTTAAATAAGTTTAAGTTCAGACTTTATGGAGTCGCTTATACCTGAGTGTGTTCAAACGGTAGTAAAATCTTTTGTTCGGTTATTTATGAACCAGCAACAATGAACCGATAACAGTGAAAGTGTATAAAAACCTGGATGTTATGGATTTTAAACTTCAAGAAAAGTGTAAGTAAAACAAGTTAATAAAATGGGTATACGTTTAGTTATTATTCTTATTGCATATCAATTTATTGTTAAATGAGGTATTACGGATACATTTTTCATTGTTATCATAGTTTAAGAAATATTAATGGAATTATAACATTTAATATAAAAATGTAATCATAGAATTAATGTTACTAAAAAAAAATGTAACCCTAGAATAAGATTATATTATCCATATAAGTACTAAGGGATAGAATGAAACAAATGAAAAAATATATATTTTTTATCACAATTATTAATGTTCAGTAAACTCTGTAAAAATATTTAAATATCATATAAATTATATTTAAATATTTCTATTTTAAAGGGGGACGAGTCATGTGACGCAATATTTTAACATTGTTGCAAAACAAATATTGAAACGCCATAAATAAATTATGGTTTCAGATAAGAAAAACAAGTCGTAAAATATTAATTAGCATAACTAAATCATGTTGTAATTTTTACGAGCGGATTATTTACGCTTTGGACACCATTGCTTCGCACTTATGGTGAAGTCATCCCTTGATAAGACACGCATATCTTTAGTATATAAGCGCCCTCCGATTGTGCGGAGAATTCATTCTTATTCTGAGCTTTGCCACTGTTCACTTGTTGTTATAAACTAATAAATAGTGATAATACAACCACGGTCTCGCAGTTTGATCTTCTCGTCCCACGTCTTCATCAAAATTATAATTATATGTAATTAATCCTTAATTACAACTGAATTACCTACATTAAGTACTTTTATCAACCCCTGTTGGGGTTGTCCCAATATTTTACTGATATTGATACGATCGGGGTTTACTCGTTAGAGTGATAAAGAAAACCGCCCGGGTTGAGAGTTGTTGAAACACTGAGTTTATTGTAAAAACGTATGAATAAAAATGATGATGCGTGTAACCTACATAAATGTGCGGTGCAGACATATTGCCCGAACATCCTGCCCTCTCTAAAAGACGAGATGTAAAACTACGTAATATGTTAAACATTCGCTATAACTGAAAATTAACTATTCTAAGTAGATTAATGATAAATGATACAAGGTGATAGCAATTATCTTAAATTAAGGATAAAATTAAAAAGTCAGAGTTCAAAATTCTTAGAACGATTCACTATTGGCGAGGTAGCCTTATTAACACTTAAACCTGATTGACTTTCACTCAAAACTTGTAACTGTAACTTTGGGTCCAATTCACTAACAATGTTTATTTCGTCTGGTGCATCGTTGGTCTGTGGCGGTGCCGTTGACTCGGAGCCCTTCTTGATCTTCCAGTAAATGCCAACTGTTCCCGCAACCAATATGATAAATATGACCACATAAATAAGCGTGTAGTGATGCTTATCGTGTACCGATAATTCCTGATTAGATTGTTCCTTAAGGTAGTCTATTTTTACCTTTAATTGTTCCCAAATATCTTCTTTGCTATCTTGTAGAATGCTGTTGTTCTCTGTTTCAATACTTGAATTAATAATTTTGTTCAAAATAGATATTTCTGGGACCTTCATGTCCTGTTGTATATAAAAATTACTTAGAAAATTGTTCTGTGCGTATATTGCGAATGTATTTGTTTTGATTGTGCAACCTTGACCTATTGTTATAATGCCATTGCCCTTTAAAGTGATGACATTCACAACAGATGGACAAAAAATGCGAACGCTGCATTGCTCACAGCATGAGTACAGCCATTGATTATGATAGTGCAACTTAACCCATCTCACCTTGCATGTAGGTAACAATTCCGATGTACAGGTTGATACATCACATAGTGACTGTCTGAATTTCATATCATGTATGGGTTTCTCCAAGGAGCATAAGATTCTGTTCATAGATGTATGCAGACAAGATTGTAGATCTGATTCTGATAATAGCATACCCATGTCCTTTCGAAGGTCGAATGCTAAGTAGGGTAAAGTCGGGTATATATATAATGATTTTATGTCTTTCTTCAACGGAATGCTAATGATTTTATCCAACTCATAAAGCTCCTTATTTAATAGTGGAATGTTAATTTCTATAATAAGTAAATTATTGAGTACTCTTGTAAATACCCTCAATAATTTGTATAAGTTTTGTATGGACGTTTTTTCAATTGGTAATATAAGATCAGCCTGTAGCTGGCTAGAGATCTTGTTAATCTGGTTTTCCAATTGTTCAGGGGCTAATAGCCGTGTATCTATCACCCGTATTCAAGAACGATACTATGAGAACGCACAGTAGGCTTCGCCCCACAGTGCATGAAATCTCGTTTCAGAAACATTACTTGAGTGTCACGCGACACTATGAGCCTACTTGAGTGCACCCTTGGCCAAAGTTACTCATTAGCTACTTTATGGAACGCATAGTGTCAGGCATTGTCAAATTTATAACCTCAAAATAAATACAAGTTGACTTCAGTTTGATAAGTTACGTGATTGTTACCCATTTATTTATTTCTGTATTGTATCTGGGTTAGTAAAAATGACCGATAGTGAGGAAGAATTTGATTACTATTTAGAAGATCAAGTAGCGCGTCGAAGAAGGATGCCAATAAGGCGTGTTATCAGGGATTTTCAGAACCCTTTTCAATATTATAATGACGTTGAATTTAAACAGAGATACCGATTTCGCAAACAAACGATATTGTACGTCTTGATGCCGCTAATTGCTCATCATGTCGACAACAAGAGGACTTCCAATTCCACCTGTGTATCAGTTGCTGATTGCACTCAGATTTTATTTGGGTAGCTACGAAGATTATTATTATTAGAAGGTTTGCCGCCATCATCAGAGGGAAAGGTATTTTCCATGACCAACGTTCTTTTAATTTTTATGAAAACTCAAGTGCACGGCACAATGAAAAGGGAAGCCCGTTGAGGTTATGTTTATTTATTGACAAAAAATACTTGACGTTTACATGACAATTTGAAGTTAGCTCCGAAATCAACCAATCGCAACGCTGAATTGTTCCCTATGCATTCACTGAGCTCTGAAATACGTAAGTGTTGTTTATGAAACCAGTGGATGGACATGTCCAACACTATGAGAAATCAGGCTCTTTGCAATGCGAACGGATACACATAGCTAAGTAACGTTCTTGAATACGGGTGTATGTGTCCTTGACTGATATCGGTAACTGTGTTGATTAAAGATTGTTGGATATTTCTGATGTTCGTTAAAATGATGGTTGCAGCGAGAGATGATGACGTAATATAATTTGCATTGTTGTTGTCAAGCCGTACTTTGTTTAATTCAGATGATACATTGAACAGATGATGTCTAATAAATGCAAATTGCTTATTCATAATATCCTCATTTCGCCGTAAAATGTTACTTTCAGACTCTAATATTATCGTTTGATTTTTCAAGAGGTTTTGAAGGTGATTTTTGGCTGTGGCAAATCAGCCATGATTTGTTGCTGTGTTTTTTCGCTGCTTGCTCGTCGACATACTACACATTGTCTTAACTGTCTTTTAACAATACGGATACCGCTTATAATCCAAAATTTGTCTCTGATATAGGTGAGTGTAAGTTTTGGACCTCCGTGCAGTGTCGTCATGTGTGCTTGCCTAATAATCAACTCAGTCAGTCGACTATGGCTTGATAAAATGATTGGATGTTTAGCTGCGATGCTGATATTTGAGTGTTTGAGCCGACCGCCCACTCTCAAAATGCCTTGTTCATCTAGGAACGGATTCAGGCATGCTAAATTGCTCTTTGTTTGTACACGCCCCTTTTTCATGATACTATTTATATCTTCTTGAAACTCGTCAATTTGATAGTGTTTTATAATTAAATTGAGCGCGTTGTTTATTTCTGTAGCGCGCGACAATTTAGCTTTCGCTGCATTTTGCTTATCGGAAGAGTTTGTAATAAACCGTGTCATACAAGCAATTACTTTTGCGACAAACGTAATAGAGCTGTGTTCATACATGAGCTGTTTAATGATTGATAATTCTGTTTTCTTGTTTGCGACGGCAACAATAGTCGTTTGTTTTTTGCTCTCTATGGTGGGTTCTGGGTACTTGATATCTGGAATGGGCTCATCATTGCATAGCCAGTCTGGTCCTTGCCACCACAGAGAACGCTCTGATAGTTGTTTCGTAGTCAGCCCTCTGGTAGCACAGTCAGCTGCATTTTCTTCTGACCTAACGTGGTGCCAGTTTGATGCTGGAATGATTTGTTTAATGCTCTGCACTCTGTTAGCTACAAATTGCTTCCATCTAGAGACATCTCCCTGTAACCAACCTAAGACTATCATAGCGTCGGTCCATGCATATACTTTGCATTGCTCCATAGGTAGCGTCTCTATAACTTTTTTCATGAGCTGTGATAACAGATTTGCACTACAGAGCTCAAGCCTCGGGAGGGAAACTTGTTTGTTTAAGGGCGCTAATTTTGTTTTAGCTGCCACCAGTCTTGATGTAAGCTCGCCTTTATCATTCTTCGTTACTACATAGATAGTGCAAGCGTAGCATTTTGGTGTCGCGTCACAGAAGCCGTGTAATTGATATTGTTGATTAGTATTTCCATAATGTCTCTTTATAGAAAATACCGGTATATTTTGGAAATCATTTCGTAATTGATTCCACTCCCCAGAGATTTCAGTTGAAACTTCGTCATCCCATGATATTCCTGATGACCATGCCTTTTGGAACAGTAGTTTTGCTCTGATTGATAGTGGCGATAACCAGCCTAAGGGATCAAATATCTTAGAAATATCCGATAACAGTTGTCGTTTGGTTATACCTACTTTGCTTGTTTCACAATCCATTTTGTTTTGAAATGAAAATGTGTCTGACGAAGGATTCCATCTTAGACCCAACGTCTTCCTTGTCTCTGAACATTTAAAATCTAAGTGACTCTCCAGCTGATCACTTGCTAAATCTTTGATAATATCAGGGTCGTTACTCGACCACTTGCGTAGGTTTATACCGGCCCCTTTTAAAATCTCAATCAGCTGCCGCTGAAGTTGTTTTGTTTGATCTAATAAATTATGCCCACCAAGCAAATCATCCATGTAAAATGAGTTTTCCAAGGCATGCGCTGCTAATGGGTACTTCTCTCCATCATCTTTTGCTAATTGTTTAAGCGTTCTGATTGCTAAAAATGGAGCTGCCTTTGTACCGTAAGTGATAGTTGTCAATCGATATTCTTCGATAGGTACTTGCGGTGAAGGTCTCCAGACAATGCTCTGTAGGGGTTGATCTGACTCACGAATGATAATTTGACGGAAATATTTCTCCGCATCCGCAGTGATAACATACTTGTACGTCCTCCAGGTCAAAATGAGTTTTTGCAAATCTCCCTGCAAGTTCGGTCCGCTTTCCATAAGCTGGTTAAGAGTCCACCCCGTAGATGTCCTTGAACTTCCGTTGAAAACTACCCTTAATTTGGTGGTGTTAGAGTCCATTTTCCAGACCCCATGATGAGGAAGAAAACAAGTAGGCTTTGTGCTATTTGTGCTGACTAGACGCATATGGCCCAATTCCTCATATTCGTCTAAAAACGCCTTATAAGATTCGGCAAATGCTTGATTTTTTGTCATTTTATGTTCTAATTGCTTAAGTTGCGCAATTGCTTTTGGTTTCGATGATCCTAAATGCTTTTCAAAACCTGGCTTCATAGGCAACCCGACTTCATATCTACCACTTTCCAATCTCGTGGTGGTTGCTTGATAAAAATTTTCGCAATATTGTTCCTGCTCATTCATGACAGATGATGTACTCTCAACATCCTCCATCTCCCAGAATCTTGATATCTCCGCTAAATCATTTATAACAACACAGCAGTTGAAATTTTTTACGTATCCTGATAAAACCCATCCTAATTTAGTTTGCTGTGCTATTGGAGACTGTGCTGGACCCTTGATCAGTCCACTCATAATAATGTCCGAGTAAACGCTCGCGTCCAACAGTATGTCAATTGGCTTAGAGACATTATACTTCGGGTCTGCTAATTTGATATTCTGAAGATGATGCCATGTTTGTTTATTAAAACTCATAGTCGGTAAATTGTTATTTATAATTTTTGATAATACTAGAGCTTGTGTGGTAAAATTATAATCATCGTAAATGGATAGACATTCCATGGTTACCAAACCTTTGCTTTGCTTGGTTCCCGTACCAATGCCTGATACTGATGCGTGATAAGGATTTCGCTTCAAACCTAACATCTGAGCGGCGCTCTGGGAGATAATTGAAATTTGACTCCCTTGGTCGCAAAGCGCGTTTAGAGTGACGTATGTGCCATCCGCGGCCCGCACTTTTAGCATCAAAGTTGTCAATAATATTTCTTCGCCATCGCCTGCAACGTGATTTACATTATGTTGTTTTAATTGATACTTTGTGTTTTCCAAAGGTGGCGGCGGCGGTATCAAAGTCTTTGAAATTGTTAGCTTTTTCATGCAAGCCTCGTGCAATATTGTATTATGTTCGCCTTGGCACTCCTTGCAACGTTTCGTCGAAGTGCATACGTTGTCAAAATGCTTATAAAGACAATTTACGCAAACCTTGTGTTTCGAAATCGCCCTCAATTTGCTTTCCGGTGTCAATTCTAAAAATTGTTTGCACCTATAGAGCTCGTGTTCATGATTGCACAATGGACATTTGCGCGTGTTACCTATATTTGCTTGATAGAAAGGCTTGAATGATCTGTTTTGATAATTTGAAAACCCCTTGTTTGCGTAATTAGGGTTGATATGATAGGGTTGTTTCTTAGGTAATGCTGATGATGAAGATGTTCTTTCTTTCTCCTGGACAGGTTGATGAACAGGTTCCAGAGCGGTAAACTTCAATTCAAGGAAGTTCATAAACTCTTCAAATGATTGCAGATCACGCGGGTTCTTACGCGCCTCCTTGTACTCGCTGTATGTTTTTGTGTCCAATTTTTTGGCTAACAAATGGACTAGAAGTGGGTCCCATGTACTAGTGTCCACCCCTAAATTATGTATTGCATGAATACATTCCATCGTTGTGTCGTGAAGATTTCTAAGCTCGAACGCTGATTGTTTTTGGACGTTTGGTTGATTGATAAATGTTTCGATATTGTTTGTAAAAAGAACTTGCCGATTGGAGTACCTCTGCTTTAAGATCTCCCATGCTGAGTCGTAGTTCTCTGCTGACGTATGCAGATGTTTGATAAGACGTCCCGCTTGTCCCTTCACCTTACCCTTTAAGTGCTGCATTTTTTGCGCCTTGGTAAGACTGTTGTTGCTATGAATAGCTTCATCAAATAGATCGTGAAAAGTTGGCCATTCAGTACATTCTCCATAAAAATTGGGAACCTCCAATTTTGGTGTTGATTGCTCCTTATGCATAGTCGAACTGATTTTTTGATTTAATTTTCGTTTGATATCACGGTAGGTTTTTTCATAATTCTCAAACTCATCTTCATATGATTCATCATCTCCCTGAAGAATGTTGTCAATCTTAAGATGTAACTCATCGATCCCCTTCCATCTGAGCTGAATACTCTTAAGTTCGTCTTCCAATTCCCATTTGTCATTGATCTCATCTAACCTTATGCTCCTAACCAGTCTGCTAAATGCTCGAAAATTTGTATTTTGTTGCGAAAGATATTCGAAAACCAGACCACTGGGTTCCGTTGCTTTATCTTCCTTTGCTGATTTATTTTCTTGCCCATATTTTTCTATTGACAATCGTAATTGTTGATAAGATGCTATTACATTCTCATAGATATTTTCCGTAAAATATTCGTGCTTTGTGTTTTTATACACTTGCAAAAGGTCATTATTTGATTGATATTTACTAAAAAGGGCGTCAAGTTGCTGTAGCTTCTTTTTGATATATTCAGGAGTTTTCCTGCTCTCGGAGTCCTTGCCAAAATTCGTCTTCAACGTTTTGATTTTCTCCCGAAGCTCAACTTGGTCTTTGATTAATACATCCATGATTGATAATAACGGAACAATCTTACTTGGAACTCGAAGATTGTGCTGCTGACACCGTGTGACCGCACAGTGATGCTGCGATCTGTTTCCTCTGCTGCTGCTGCTGCTGCGAACCCTGCGCCACACGCAGAAAAATTGCTGCTAAGCTCAAGCCACGACAGGCCGAGTTTGATGTGCTGCTGAATTGAGCCCCCTGGCCCACAGTAGCTGATAGGCGAGTCTGCTTGACTCGTGATGTAGTGATCCTATGAGCCCTTTGGCCCACAGTAGCTGATAGACGAGCCTGCTTGGCCCTGCTGGTCTCTGCCGAGTGAACCTTTCGGTCCACACAGTGATGATGATAAAAATAGAACTGCACTTGTCCTAGTGTAGCACTGATAGCTCACAATATTTTACACTAATTCACTGTTCTGTGATTGATAAAAGTTCAATAAAATTGTAAAGTCTTCGACACGCACGATTTGGTAAACACGGGTCCCGCATTCGATCAAACCGCACCCCTGATAAAAAATTCTCGAAGGACCAAAAAAAATGTTGGGGTTGTCCCAATATTTTACTGATATTGATACGATCGGGGTTTACTCGTTAGAGTGATAAAGAAAACCGCCCGGGTTGAGAGTTGTTGAAACACTGAGTTTATTGTAAAAACGTATGAATAAAAATGATGATGCGTGTAACCTACATAAATGTGCGGTGCAGACATATTGCCCGAACAACCCCCTTACTCTACATTATGGTAATTTCAACATCAAAAGCGGTTTTTAAAATTCAAAATTCAAAATTCAAAATTCAAATTCAAAATTCAAAAGTTTAAGTACTTACATTGTTTGTACGACAGACCAAACACCGCTACAGAGCCAATCAACAACAGTAAAAAGAAATAAGTCGTGTCCTTATTATTATTTTATAAAATAACACAACTTTGCTAGAAAAGCCTAATTTAACATTAAGGTTAAATGTCAGTAGTTTATAAACATTTTGGTATTGACATTTCACACCAATAGTTGAGTATTAGTGAGGTTTATAAAGCAAGAGTTTGAAATTGTATACACAATTAGTCATGATCTTCTCATGTTTTAACTTTGTTAAAATTTTTAACATCAAGGTTTAAACTTTGTTTGAACAAGATCATGACTAATTGTGTCGATTCGGTAAAACACGTTTTGAATTATTTCACAGGACTAAACTTAATTTAAACGTTATGTCTTTTTCTTTATCGAAAAGACAAAGACAGCAGGATGCTTTAAAATAAGGTTAGTCCTGTCAAATAAGTTAAATCGTTTTACACCGAATCGACACAAATACTGAACTATTGGTGACAACTGTCACATACCAAAATGTTTTTCAATTTTTTAACAAGAAATGTTCACGCTACAGCGTGACGAATCCGCGCGCGCATGCGCGGATGACTAGTCTCGCACCGCGCGCCGGCTCGAGGCGCGCGCGGGCGCTGGTCCTCTCTCTGTTCCGCCCCAGACATCGTCCAAACCACACGTGTGCACACACTCGCGCCGCCAACACGCCGAAATCTCGCGTATCCTGTGTTATATACCAGTGTTGTGTTCAAGTTACTCCAAGACAATCCTGCACATTCCTGCCCAAGGCGCCAGCTCCATCAGCCCGACAAGGAGTACACCACGCGGCACATTGTCGGCCCCTCCAAAACAGGTCAGTGCACCCACAATTCTCCCGTGTCAATACTCAAATCCCATCAGCTCTGCATTCCTGTAACCTCGCGGTTACATTTTGGCCCTTCGAACCGTTACTGAACCAGCCCCCGTCGATTTACTACAGTCCATTTTCACCCGGTGGCATATTTTGGCCCCTTTCCCGGCAAAAAATATTTTGTGGTCTCGAATACCTATTGCGGGTAGGTAATTACCGCGCCCGCGCCGCCTAGAACATTCCATTTATCGGTATAGAACCGGCCCCCCCCGCCCCCGGCACAGAATAAACTCATTTTCATCCCGTTTGTTATTATTATTCAGCTCAGATAATATAATTATATCCATTCAGCCCAATTGTTTGTTACAGTCCACTATATATCTTTATTAAACCCCCACTGTCAAAGGTAGTTTCCGTATTTTGCGAGATATTTTTTGGTACGAGTATAAATTTGCCTTTGTTTCGTGTAGTTACGTATCTACGTTACATATATACATACGTATTACGTATATTACTAAAGCTTGATTTGCATCATTGGATTGTCCACTCATTTAGAACCGATTTCGGCCAGGTAAATACATTCTTTGTTTGTTTACGCACCCGGGGAGGTAGGTAGGTATCTTGTTCTATAAATAGAATTTGTTTTTGTTGTAAATGTACGTTCGTGTAAGCAAGAACTAACGCGTATTGTCGGCACATGATTTTAAGGCAAATAACATAAAAGTTAACAAGTTCACCAGCCCTTTTCGATATTTTGTGTTTACGTAATCTCGTGTCGCAGTAATATATTGCCGGACAGTTTTTTCGTGTTATTGCCTGCTTTTTAACCGGGTACATATAGCACAAATATAGTAAACAATTTTTTTTTTTTTTTTCTTTCTTCTCGTCGCTGCTCTTATTGTGTATGGTACACATATAGGGTGTTCCACGTTGGTTTATCAGCTCATATACAGGTTGTTTAAAAAAAAAAAAATTTTTTTTTTCTCTTCTCTGTCGTGTTTATTTAAGAGTTCCGTGTTCCGTTTGAACATAGTCATTGTTACTTCATCCGCGCAAGTATCTCAGCTCTATTCATCTATCTCATTAAGTATTTCAGTTGTACGCTCGTTTTTATAGTCCAGCTCAAACTCGTTGCGTATTTTATCTTAATTATCAACCACCTAGTTTAACAAGATTAAGATGCCTTCGAAATCACAAGCCGCGATGTTTCGTGAGGCCGTAAAGGTGATAGTTCTGTTAAAGGAGATCGGTGCGGCGGTCGAGGCAGGCGACAGAACAACATATTCTGTGGCGGACTTCACCGCTCGTTACGCAAACATACAAAGCGTTAAAACTAAGTTAGAGGACGTATATTATGAGATCCTTGACGATGAGGATTTGTCCGACGAAACTGAGGCAACCTACACAAAAAATTTTCAGTCGGCACTTAGCAACTATGATGCTATCCTAGTGGCATTCGAAAAACTGAAAGAAAAATCAGCTCTTCCGGACAAGACGCAACCCCTCAGCTCAGGTACACCCGTTGGTGTTCTACCAAAAATACCCATACCGGAGTTTCATTCGAACGTTGAAGAATGGCCCTCATTTATTGCCGTTTTTAGGAGCCTCATCAGTGAGATGGCTACAGTCTCGGATGCTGTCAAGCTGCATTATTTGTTAGGTGCCCTAAAGGGTGAGGCACATGAAATGGTGAAACACCTCTACCCTACCAACGAGAATTATACCATAGCCATGGAAATTCTCACCAAGCGTTACGACAATCGTCGCGTACTCATTGACCGATTTGTGGACATTATAATGAACCTTCCGCACATCCACATGCGCTCGGATATCCGCACATCGTTCTTAATTCCGCTTATCTCAGCGCAAAGCGCTCTCCGCAATCTTGATCTGCCCATGAAGGATTCTGACTATGTTTTCGTGTCCATGGTGGTGCGAAAACTACAAGGCGAGCTCCGCACTCTTTTCGAGCGGAAGTACGGATCTCGTGCAACTCTGCCCACGCTCAAGAACCTCATTGAGTTCTTGGAAGAGCACGCACGCTGCAAGGAGAATGAGTCATCGTCCCTTGCGTCACAGGATGCTCCTTCTTCAGCACGGCTCGGCCCGTCAGAAAGGCTCGCTCAGCTCAATCAGCTGGTTCAGCCCACTCGAGGTACTCCACGTCAGCCCTATCAGGCTCATCAAGAGTTCCGCCCCATGGCTCCTCGGCAGGACAGTCGCTCCCCCCGTCCTATTCGTCAACCATTTATGGCATTTGAGACAGCGCCAGTTTACTCGGCCCAATCATCCCCATCACCCACTCGCCAACAGAATTATTCGGCTCAACCTTCTTCCCCTACTGGTGGTATGCCATGCCCATACTGCAGGAATAGGGGACACAAACTCATCGCCTGCCCAGAATTTAATAACCAACCGGTTCAAGGTCGGTGGGATTTTGTGAACTCACGCAACCGGTGCCGACGCTGTTTGGGTCCTCACTATGAGAACGAGTGCAGGTCTACACGGGCATGCAAGGAGTGTGGGCGGACTGACCACCACACTTCATTGCATCGCCATGGGGCCATGTCTCCGACACGCTCATCTGCTCATTTGCTGCCTCCGTCTCTACGTGAGCAGCCCAGGCAGCGCTCAGCGCATGAGCCTCAATACCATTCGGCACATGCAACACAGGCATACATGTCCCATCCCAACTCGCCCACTCAATCGCGATCGCCAAGTAGGTCTCGGGTAGGTAGGCAACAATGACTGCCTACAATAACAGAGCACTATGAAGGCGAGGACGACCAGCACTCAGCACACTCATCACACATTCACTCATCGCATACACACTCAGCTCATTTTCACTCAATGACTTCAACTCCAACAGAAGATTCCTGTAACTCCGCACAACGTGTAGTGAACGTCACTAACACACCAATTTTGTTGCCAACCGTCTCACTTAAAATAGCAGACGTACATGGTCAATTTCACTCAGCACGAGCCCTGTTAGACTGTGGAAGTATGCTGACTCTTTGTTCTCAGCGCATGGCCAGAATTTTAAATTTACCATTAAAACATACATCTCTAAAAATCGCAGGAGTTGGAAATCAGCACACACAAAACTCAAAGGCATCAATCACAATTGTATGTCGACCTACACACCGTGACACACCTACGATCACGGCCACAGCCCATATATTGAAGAACGTAACTGGGTACCTACCGTTAGAAAAGGTTCCAGATCTCGCTCAGTTAACAGGTCACCCACCGATTCCTCTTGCTGATCGAGAATATCACACACCAGCTCCGGTTGATCTAATACTAGGATCTGACGTTCTTGGTCAAGTGTTAGACGGAACCAAGGTTTCGCTCGGCCCTGGCAAGCCCATAGCCTTCGGCACGATATTCGATTTTACATTAATAGGACCTTTCGAAAGTTTACATACCTCACTCACGAATCAGGTCAATTCAGTTCACATTGTCGGCTCTCACACGGACTCAGAGCATTCAACTCATGACATTCACAAAAGTCTTGAGAGGTTTTGGGAATCCGAGGAACCCCAAACCTACAAGCATACCAGCCCATTAGAGGAACAGTGTGAGGACATTTTCCGCACCACAACTACTCGTGAACCATCAGGTCAATATATGGTTACACTGCCCTTTCTGCACAAAGCGCCGACATTAGGTTCCACTCATGCTATCGCGCTACGCAGGTTTCTCAATTTAGAGAAGAAGCTGCTAGCGAACCCGCCCTTCCGCTCGAAATACGTAGAGTTTATGTCAGATTACATAAAATTGGGACATATGTCACCGTGTCACCCCAATACCTTTGCTCATAAATCCCATTTCTATATCCCACATCATGGCATATTTAAGCCAGGATCAGAAAAGTTACGCTGCGTCTTTCACGGAAGTTGTAAGAGCTCAAACGGCGTCAATCTAAATGATTGTCTTCATACAGGTCCAGCTCTTCAGCAAGATATTGTTGACATTATCATGTCCTTCAGGATCCACTCACAAGTTTTCAGCACTGACATCCGAATGATGTTCAGAAATATTCTCATTCACCCAGAGCAAAGACGTTTTCAACTCATTCTCTGGCGGTCTTCACCCGACCAGCCCCTGCTCACGTATGCCCTTAATACCGTCACATATGGATTAAGGTCCAGCCCATACCATGCCATCCGCACTTTACTCCAATTGGCTGATGACGAAGGTCATCGCTACCCCCACGCTGCTCAGGTCCTCCGCAAATCAATATTTGTGGACGACATTCTCTCAGGTGCAGATTATGTAGAATCTGCTCAGTCGCTCCAAAGCGATCTGATCGAGTTACTCGCTCTAGGTGGCTTCCAGCTCAGTAAATGGACCTCCAACTCGCCTCAGCTCCTTGAACGGTTCCCAGATGACCAGTGCGACATGCCCAAGGACTTTGACTTCAGTCCCGACTCTAATTCCATTAAGGTTCTGGGAATACAGTGGATTCCTCAAACTGATGAGTTCACTTATCGCATTTCTCTGCCCACTCATGCTCAAGTCACAAAGCGCTCCATTCTCAGTACAGTAGCCTCTCTCTATGACCCCAATGGCTGGGTTACTCCAGTCATCTTCCGCGCAAAGATTCTTCTCCAGAAGCTTTGGCTTCTGAAAATAGGATGGGATGAGCCTATCTCTGAAGAAGTCCACACAGAGTGGCAACACATTTCAGAGGATCTTCCTCAGCTCTCAAACCTCCGTTTACCTCGACACATTTTTAAGTATAAGCCCACGTCTACTTACTCACTTCACGGGTTCGCGGACGCATCAGAGGCTGGCTTTGGTGCCGTTATCTACCTTCATGAGCGCAATACCACTGGACATGTCAATGTACACCTAATCATTGGCAAGTCCAAGGTCGCACCCATTAAGACTCGCCTCTCAATCCCGAAATTGGAGTTGTCAGCCGCGACTCTTTTATCTCAGCTCATGACTCGAGTGTCAGCCCAACTGTCAGCTCATATACCCATTCAAACACACACATGCTGGTCAGATAGCACAATAGTGTTGGCATGGCTCAACACCCCACCTCACCGATTACAGACTTTCGAGGCCAATCGAGTGGCTAAGATCACAGCTACTTCAACTAGCAATACGTGGAGGCATGTGCCCACGAACCTCAACCCTGCTGACTGTGCAAGCAGAGGCATGTCTGCCCAGTCTCTCTCACTTCATGACCTTTGGTGGTCACCCAGTTGGCTCAAAGAACCCACCTGCACTTGGCCCAAGATGCCACCCGCTCTAGGCCATCATGTTCTCCCAGGCCTTAAGCCCAAAAAGGTACCAGCACACATAGCAGTCCCAGATATCGATCTGGACTTGCTCACTCGCTACAGCTCACTTGACAAGCTCGTCGGAGTGACGGCTTGTATTCAAAGGTTCATATTCAATTGTCGGCACAGCCCAGATGCACGGCGCTCTGGTCCGTTGACAGCTAATGAACGCAGGGACGCTCTGTTGCACTGGGTCCGCTCTGTTCAGCACAATGAGTTTGCTGAAGACATTAATCGTATCCAGACTGATAAAGTTTGTCCCGTTCGGCTCCAGCGCCTCTCGCCCTTCATAAAGGACGGCCTCTTGAGAGTCGGTGGTCGTCTCTCTCACGCGTCAATTAGGTATGACGCTCAACACCCACTCATTCTACCCAGCTCAAGTCCGCTCGTAGATCTCATTATAGACCACTATCACAAAATACACTGCCACCCTGGAGCTGACACATTACACGCCATATTACGCCAGCAGTACTGGATTCTGTCCGCTCGTCGTATTATTAGACACCGCGTGTTTAAATGTATTAGATGTTTCCGGTGCCGCGCTCAGCCTAAGGCTCCGCTCATGGCTGATCTCCCAGTAGACAGAGTTACTCCTCAGCCAGTTTTAGTCACGTCACGACGGACTTTGCTGGCCACTTCTTCGTTAAATCCAGCACGTTGCGGAACGCGAAACTCATAAAGGCGTACTTTTGTATTTTCGTTTGCCTCGCAACAAAGGCGGTTCATTTGGAACCAGTCTCTGCACTCTCAACGGAAGCGTTCTTTGCGGCATTGCAACGTTTTATCTCACGTCGTGGTACTCCAGTTATCATTCGCTCAGACTGCGGCACAAACTATGTAGGTGCTAGGAATCAGCTCATTGAAGTTCAGAACTTCCTCAGGTCAAACGATGATGCAATCACTCACAAGCTCGCGAATCAGCACATAACTTGGTTACTGAACCCGCCTAAAGGGCCTTGGTTCGGCGCTCTGCACGAAATAAACGTAAAATCCACCAAGCAACTACTTTATCGCGTGATAGGTGAACAGCACCTCACTTTTGAGGAATTCTCTACCCTTTTGGCTCGAATTGAGGCTGTACTCAACTCAAGACCCCTCTGCCCAATTTCATCCGACCCTACGGACTTTGAACCTCTCAAGGCCGGACATTTCATTATTGGTCGTCCGCTCACCGCTCTACCTGAGCAGTCTTTTGACGACAGACCCATATCTGCTCTTAAACGCTTTCAGCTCATTCAAGCGCTCTCTCAGCGCTTTTGGACTCTCTGGTCCAGATCCTACCTCCATACCCTGCAAACCCGCTCCAAATGGCTCTCCCCTTCTTCCCCTCCTCAAGTGGGTGAACTGGTCCTCATCAAAGAGGATGACCTGCCTCCGCTCCAATGGAAGTTGGGGAGAATTCTCCGCACGATACCTGGCAAGGATGGAGTGATCCGAGTTGTGGATCTGGACACAGCTCATGGAAATCTGCGACGACCTGTGTTCAAGATAGCCAGGCTGCCGTTGGATTCAGCTCAAGAGGAGTCGCAGACCCGGCCCCCCCAGGATGTTCACGCTACAGCGTGACGAATCCGCGCGCGCATGCGCGGATGACTAGTCTCGCACCGCGCGCCGGCTCGAGGCGCGCGCGGGCGCTGGTCCTCTCTCTGTTCCGCCCCAGACATCGTCCAAACCACACGTGTGCACACACTCGCGCCGCCAACACGCCGAAATCTCGCGTATCCTGTGTTATATACCAGTGTTGTGTTCAAGTTACTCCAAGACAATCCTGCACATTCCTGCCCAAGGCGCCAGCTCCATCAGCCCGACAAGGAGTACACCACGCGGCACATTGTCGGTCCCTCCAAAACAGGTCAGTGCACCCACAATTCTCCCGTGTCAATACTCAAATCCCATCAGCTCTGCATTCCTGTAACCTCGCGGTTACAAGAAATACAAAGTTACGTTATGCACTTTGCGCTAAGCGACTGACATTTAACTTTAAACGATGGCCCCCCTAAATGCCATAAATTACATTTTTTAATTTTCTTACTAAGTGAAAAGGCAAAGGGAGTTATTTATTTAGTAGCAGCGAAACCCGGCGTTGCTCGGGTTAAAATACATCGCATGTTTAATGGTATAAAAAATATATGAAGATCCATATGGAATAAGTCTCTCAATATCTAAGATAGAAATCTATATTATC
Organism: Ypsolopha sequella; assembly: GCA_934047225.1. Taxonomy (NCBI): domain Eukaryota; kingdom Metazoa; phylum Arthropoda; class Insecta; order Lepidoptera; family Ypsolophidae; genus Ypsolopha; species Ypsolopha sequella. Next base: position 30,587,447 of record OW203991.1, on the reverse strand, counting down.
TATGTTACAAAAATCTATCTCAATATCTACTGTTCCCGCAGGATCATAAAGTAAAGAACGTAACTAGCAAAGAAGGGATTTACTATAAATAAACAGTAATGCGTGGTGTCAATTCAGTTTTCCTTTTGAGTGTGTCGAGCTGGCTCGCTGATTCCCCCCGACCCTCGCACCCGCGGGCTCCGACGACCGGTTATGTGAGTCGTAGGCGCGAACATCCTCCGGGCCCTTGAAGGCTCAGCTTTCAAAGTAACTATGATGATGTGAGAGGACAGATCTTGCAGAGAGCCCGTCTTTTGGTTCCCTTGCTGGTAAGAATATCTGCGACTCTAGGATCGTCGCCTGGGTATAATTTGGTCACGCGCCCCATGCGCCAGAAAAGAGGTGGTAGATTTTCTTCTTTCACCAGGACAAGCTCGCCTAACTGTAAGTCTGTATATCGTGTACGCCATTTTGAACGTTGTTGCAGCTCCGATATATATTCTTGTTGCCAGCGTCTCCAGAAATGCTGTTTGGCTTGCTCTATTCTTTGGAATCGGTCCAGTCGATTTGGGTTTGCGTCTTCTAAAAGTGGTGCTGGTAATGACATTAGTGGACGGCCGATAAGGAAGTGCCCTGGCGTGAGTGGAGAAAAATCATCCGGTGATGAGGATAGAGGACATAGAGGTCGACTGTTAAGGATGGCTTCAACCTGAGCAAACAGCGAAGACAGCTCCTCATATGTCAAATGCGTGTTTCCGAGAATACGTTTGATATGGAATTTTGCCGACTTGATACCTGCCTCTACATAACCGTTGAAGTTACAAGCGTAAGCCGGGGAAAATTTAAATGTAATGTGTTGATCAGCTGCAAATTCTGTGATAGAGTTCTTATTGAGCTTAAGGAATTCGTTGATATCTTTAGCAGCAGCTACAAAGTTGCGTCCGTTATCGCAAAACAACTCATAAGGCTTTCCTCTCCGAGATATGAATCTGCGCAGCGACAAAATGAAGGAATCCTTTGACAGCTCACTTACAGCTTCTAAGTGAACACATTTAAACCTTAAACATATAAAAAGACACAGGTAGCATTTGCTAATCTTACAGCCTCTGCCACGACGATCTGTGATCATGAACGGCCCCGCGAAGTCAACAGAACAGGCAGAAAATGGGAAATCTGGATTTAAACGTTCAGGTGGTAGGTTACCCATGATATTACGAAGAGTTTGACCACTAGCGCGTCTACATGTAATGCAACCACGCGCCGTACGTCGTGCCAAGTCTCTGCCACCTATAGGCCATATAGTTTCTCTGACTGATGCGAGCAGGAGCTGAGGCCCTGCATGTAAGAGGCGACTGTGTTCCTGTGTGAAGATGAGTTTCGTGAATGGGTGTTTAGAGCTTAGTAATAAAGGATGCTTTTTATTGTAGTCGTAGTCGGATTGACTAAGCCTCCCCCCCACTCTCAAGAGACCTTTAGAGTCAACAAACGGAGATAATGAAAGAATGTGACATTTTGGACTCAATTTGTTTTGTCCTCTGAGTAACTTAAGTTCTTTAGAGAACGTTTCTTCTTGGGAAATCTTTACCAAAGTGAGAAAAGCTTTCTCAAGCTCGTTATTTGACAGAGGACCTGTCAGCTTGTTGTTTTTGTTTTGGCAGTTGTATATGAAGCGATAAATGAAGGCAACTGCTCGTTGTAAAGTTGTAAGTCTAGAATATTTTTCAAATTGTATTAAAACACAAGATGATTCTACGTTTTCGATTGTGGTGGAGTGTACTTTAAATTCAGGTAAGTCTCTAGGGATGTCTCTGTGTAGAGTAGGCCAATTTGATTCAGACTCTACAAAAAATTGAGGTCCATGCCACCATAGCTGTGCTTTCTGAACGTGCTGAGGATCTATGCCTCGAGATGCAAGGTCTGCTGGGTTATGCGAAGTTGGAACATAACGCCAGGACCGAAAATCTGTAATATCTTTGATAGCAGCTATTCTATTGGCCACAAAAACCTTTAATTTAGAATTATCGGAATTTAGCCATGCGAGAACGACGCTAGAGTCGGTCCAAAATATAGAGCGAGTAATGTGCTTCCTCAAGGCAGCTCGGACTGCATATTCTAACCGAGCTGCTAGAAGAGCACCGCAAAGTTCTAAGCGCGGTATTGTTGTAGGCTTTGTTGGAGCGACTCTGGTTTTAGCACAGAGTAGGTGTATAGAGGGCTCACTTGCTTCATAAAAGGACTTTACATACACACAGGCCCCGTAAGCAAGCTGAGATGCATCGCAGAAGCAATGCAGCTCTATGTTGCATGGAGAGTCGCATGAAATTCTCCTCGGGATATTTAGAGAGCTTATAGCGTGTACGTTGTTAACGAAACGAGACCAAGAACGTTGAATCTCTACAGGTACTTGTTCATCCCAGCCTACCTCAGCCTGCCACAATTTTTGCATGAGGATTTTTGGTTTGATTGTACATAGACTGAGCAAGCCAAGAGGATCGAAAATTTTGAATGTGGTTGAGAGAATTGAACGTTTAGTTGCCTTTTCAGTGGAATTGTTGTTCACGTCAATGGTGAAATGCAATAAATCCACATTTGGATTCCATCCTAGGCCAAGCGTTTGAAAGGATTGACTCAAAACCAAATTATCTTGAGTGTTGATATTCGTAGTTTGTGAATTGAGGAGTGCTCGTGAGTTAGACCTGAATTTACGCAAGTTGAAACATCCAGACTTGAGAGATTTTGATACAGATTGCTGTATGGATAGAAGTTCTGACTCTGAGTCAGCTCCAGTAAGACAGTCATCGCAATAAAAGTCATTCTGTATGATTGTTTTAATACTCGGATCATTGCATTCTTCACCAAGCTGCCACAAGCATCTAGCAGCTAGAAAACTAGCGCTGGCAAAACCATAGGTAACAGTGTGTAAAATTAGTGAACGGATAGGCAGGTTTTCACTTTCGCGCCATAAAATAACTTGTAGCTCGCGATCGAGCTCGTTTAGAATAATTTGCCTGTATTGTTTTTCTATGTCACCCGATAGCACGTATTTGTGATTTCGAAAACGCAGCAAGATGTTGAATAGGGAATCTTGGATGTTCGGGCCAATCATCTGCAAATTATTGACAGAGTACCCCGAAGAAGTGGGGGCAGAGGCGTCAAACACGACGCGACATTTTGAAGACTCACTGTTTTCTTTTAACACAGCATGATGAGGAAGATAGTTGGGCCTTGTTAGTGATTTAGCCTCGGACAGATGTCCCAGCTCTTCGTATTCGTTTATGAACTGGGTATATTGTTCTTTAAGAGGGGGCTGCCGTTCAAAACGTTTTTCTAAGCTAAGAAAGCGTTTTTTTGCTATGTAGAAGGAGTCTCCCAGACAATCAGCTGTGCCCTTTAGGGGGAGCCTTACACAGAACCTACCATCTTCAAGACGAGTAGTATTTTGTATGAAATGTTGTTCACATTCATTTTGACTGGAGCTTTCTGAGCTTTCACAAGATGGGAAGCTTTCAAGCTCCCAGAATTTAGTAAGTTGGTGATCAATTTTTTCAGTCATAGTGAAATTGCAATGTATAGATTTCATATCTGCATTTGATTTGAGATTGTTTGAGATAGAACCAGCAATGATCCACCCTAGCTTAGAATCTTAAAGAATAGGCTGTTTTTTGCCAAGCGAAAACTGCTCTGGGCTTATAAGCTCCCAAAATATGTCTTCTCCCAGCAACACGTCAATCTGAGATGGCTGGTTAAAAGTTGGATCAGCTAAGGTGAAAGATGAAGGTAGCTTAAGATGCTTTATATCAACATATCGCTTGGGCAGTTGATCTGTAATTTGTGGCAGTACTAAAAATTGAAGATTAGTAGTAAATGATGTATTCATTGACCTTATTTGAGCATTGCAACGCTCGGGGGCTACTTTTAGAGAAGTATTGCCTATTCCTAAGATGCTAGTTGCATTGAGTTGCTCAGAAGGTAGCTCCAAGCGACGCTTTGAACTGCTGCTCATAAAAGAAGACTGGCTAGCACAGTCCAGAAGGGCCTTAACGGTTTCTGTTTTATTATTATTGGGATTGATGATCTCTATTAATGCAGTAGATAATAGCACCTCATTAGTAGAAATTACTGACATAGAAACAGAAGAGTTGGAGCCATCATTATTAATGTTGTTGGTTTTTGTGTTAGAAGTTAAAGGTGAGGAAGATGAGTCAACTTGTTTGTGTAGTAGTGTGTTGTGTCGCCCCTTACATACACGACAACCTCCAAGCCTGCATCGACGCGTATCATGGTCGGATCTCAAGCAGTTGTGGCACAGGTTCAGCTTGTTGACCTGCGCCCATCTGTGATCCTCGTCAAGAGACTTGAGTACGTTGCATTCATGCGCGCGATGCTTGCCTTGGCAAAAGACGCACGGGCGAGGGTTGGATTGTTGAGCTGAAATCATGAACGATTTGGTAAATTTAATTGGTTTTGATCCACTTGCTTGTTTATTTGTTTGCAAAACGGGCACAGATGATTGTTTGTTCCTTTTGGACCTATAAACAGACTCTAAGACGTCAGCTCGATTGTTGAGAAACTTTTTGAAGTTGTCTAAGTTTGGTAACTCGTCGAGATCATTACGATACTCTTCCCATTTTATACCTGTGACTTGATCAAGTTTTGTTGTCATTATATGTATGATAACTGTGTCCCAGTATTCAGTGGGCTGTCCAAGGTTCTTAAGTGCTCTTAGGTTTTTTGTTACATGATCACTTAGAAACCTCAGAGCCTTATCAGATTCACGTTGGAGGGGCTCGGTACTGAAAAGAGAATTTAGGTGATTGTTGATAAGCTGACGCTTATTATTATATCTGTTACATAATAGACTCCAGGCTTCAGAATAGTTGGCTTCTGAGACCTCTAAATTTGATATAACGCGCGCTGCCTCGCCCTCCAGATATGAATTTAAGTAATGAAACTTATGAATTGATTTTATTCTATCATTTTTATGAATTAAGGATTCGAATGTATCGCGGAACTCCATCCATTTGTAGTAAGCACCATCATACTTGGATATTTTTATTAACGGTAGCTGAAAGCCCATTGAATTGTCATGTCGATCATGCTGACAGGTATGCTGAATGATAGATTCATTTAAGCCAAGCTTGGACCTAGAAGCTTCGTCAAGCTTATCTTGGGCAGCCGCTATATTCGAGTACAAAGAATGCTCAATATTATCCCGTTCTGCGAGCTCAGTGTCTAGACAATGAGAATTAAGAACCTCTATCTCAGATTGCAACTCATCAAACCTTTTGTATAAATCTTTCATTTTATTTAATTTCAAAGATAACTCGTTAAATGTTATTGAAGAAAGTGATTCATCTTCTTCAAGTGTGCTTAAGTAATTAGCGAATTTAGTTATTTGACCTTTTATAGAACTACGCCTTGCCTTAAGATCGGCTAGTGTAGTATTTGTAAGAACTGGAGAAGAAGAGGTTTGTTTATCTGTCGCGCTTGTTCCGTTAGTCATTTTGTAATAAACTTTCCTTTAAAACAACAATACAATACTGAATTCCAACAATGTATTTAGGTCAATAAACAACACGACTAAAGATGAATCACGCAAAAAATAACTGTCGCAAATAAGTGATAAGAAATACGGCTTACGCTTGTTTTGTTTGTCACAAAGTTGAACAGGTTGTAAACAAAGAGACACCCAGCCGCGGCGGCAGAGTTCGGTCCAAAACCGGACGATGCAGCTAGTGAACGCTGGAATGCACAAAAAATATTTTGCTAAATATTATGTTATGTTATAAATTAGATGGATTGAATTCCTGTTGTATTTTTTAGCTTATATGGTATTGCGTTTATTACATAGTAATGATGCGTAGGCAAAAAATATATATGTAGTTTGGTCGGAATGTTTGAATAAGCTGGCTAAACGTAGCGGCTAGGCATATAGATAATTATGTCGGCGAAAGAATGCAAGTTGGTATTTAGGTAGGTAAGTATATGTACACAACTATATGATTCAACTGTCAAAGAAAGAAAGCATGAAAAAATGCAATTGTGCGATAGATGAGTTGATTGGTTGGTAATAAGTAGGTAGATAAATTTATGTCGTACCTATTTATATATAGAAGGGCCAGAGGAAGCACTGTGCTCAGGCATGCAGTGGCTGGCTAAAAGAAATAGGATTAGGACACGCAATTGACACAAGAAAAGACACCCCCGCTATCGGCACAAATTAATAGGTAATAAAATAAAGGACTGGGCTCACGGCACGTTCCTTAGTACGATGAGGATGAAGCGCAGGCAAAATGAAGCTTTGCATCACCGTCACACACCACTCACAAACCGCCACTAGGTATCCATCCACTGCATATCCTTTATGACGTTGTTGATTTTCGTCATCTATCTTTGCACGAAGATATTCCGAAGGTCGACTTCGCTGGACAATCCGACGAGTAACGTTTTTCGTGATTAATCTTCGTTGGCACTTGAACGCTTCTGCTGTGGTGTTGCGTTAAAGATGGCGGTGAACAAAGGTGCGCCTACGCCGACAAATTGATGCGTAATTTCTTCAAAAATCTTCTGGAGCGAGAGGTGAGCGACTCGGTCCTTTCACGGTCGCCAATTTATGTTCCCGCAGGATCATAAAGTAAAGAACGTAACTAGCAAAGAAGGGATTTAATATAAATAAACAGTAATGCGTGGTGTCAATTCAGTTTTCCTTTTGAGTGTGTCGAGCTGGCTCGCTGATTCCCCCCGACCCCCGCACCCGCGGGCTCCGACGACCGGTTATGTGAGTCGTAGGCGCGAACATCTACTTAGTCAGGCATTAAACATGCGGTGTATAGAGAGTATATCAAATTAATTAACTAATTGAAATAATTATAAGTTAGAATAAGAAACACCTTAATAAATCGAAAATGTATGTTTTATTTACACAATTATTTATATATTATGTATTATGTATATTATACATTCACACTTCATTTTTATATAAAAAAAAATTTAATTTCTTCTTACAATACTTGCTTATAGACTACATTTATAGTTTTATTGTCTGGACTATAAATGAAAAAATTTTGAGGTGATCCAACTCGTGAACATGCAACGTATAATTGACCATGTGCAAAGCATGGTTCCTTTAAGTCAACGCCACAGTATTGGAATGTTTGGCCCTGTGCTTTGTTGATGGTCATGCTGTAAGCCAACTTCACCGGGAATTGTAAGCGTTTAAACGTAAAGGGCAATCCGTTTGATATTAAAGGTATTCGTGGTATAAATACTATTTGTCCTTTTTCTTTACCAGTCATTTGGAAACAACAGTTGTATCGACGTATATTTTGTAGAAAATGATTGGAATCTGGTGCTTTTCCAGTCATATATGCAAGTAATTGTGGTGGTGGTACATTTAATGCTGGTAAATTGACTTTGCCACTTGAACAGCACATACCAGCAGTTTCGCCTTTAAATTTCCGTGCATGACAATACTCGCATATCGTATCCATTTTTCCGATGACAATATTTGGATGTTCACTGTATTGTTTTTTGCAATCATAATGGAACGCCTGAACTTCTAAATTCTCAATTTTACTTGTAGCAGCTCGTTTTTTGCGTAAAGTAGCCATTCTTTCTTTACTTTTTCTATTTTCCACTTCACGTTGGTCAGTAGATTGACGATTTCTAAGTGCCTTCATTCGGGATCGCACTTCTTCATTAATATGTGTTCTTTCTTCTTCGGTTAAATTTTCTCTATTTTTTTTTTTACTCCTCTACGAATATTTGAAAGCCGTTTCTCTCTTTGTTCTTCTGTTTCAAGTTGGCGCGCTACTTTTCTTCTTTTAGAATCTACTTGAGGTTTTGTAAATATTTTTTTACGCTTTGGCATTGTGTATATGTAATGTAATAAAGTTACACAAAATTAATCACTTGATTACTATTGTCACAACCGGGGGTACGTCAGGATAGAGAATTACTGGCACTACGCTAGCATGCGCATATTTTCGTTAACCCGTCGGTCGTAACACTGTTATGATATCACTAACAACTGCTCTAAAATGTGCAGATAGTTAGTTCTTTTTTATTTCACAAAATAACATGAAGTTGTTTAATAACTGTTCACTGTCAATTTCAATTGATCTTTACTCAACTGCAAACACGATTGAACTGACGAAAAGTCACTGAATTTCGGTTTATATACTCTAATACATCGAAATTTCTAGTACCAGAACACTCTAGAATATTGAAATAGTTTGTTCTTTTTTTTTTCACCTAGAACATTCAAGATCGATTGTAACAGTTGAACACATTCTGGAGTTGTCTAGGTAATTCTAGAAATTGTCATAACTTTCCAAAAGTTATCATGAGTTAGAAAAGGACAGATATATATTAAGAACAGATATGTAGCATTAAAACCCGGCGTTGCACGGGTTAGAATTCATCGCATATTTAATAAATAATATGTATAGATCCGTCTTTTAACGTAGATATGCACTCATTTTGAAACTTTCTAGATCATTCCAGAAGTTTCTAGAACGTTTTTGAAGATTCCAGATTGATTATAACAGTTTGCACTCATTTCGGAACCTTCTAGATCATTCCAAAAGCTTCTAGAACTTTCTAAAACATTTGAAACTTCCTAGATAATTCCAGATATTTCTAGATCTTTCTTGAACATTCTGAATCGATTATAATAGTTTGCACTCATTTTCGAACTTTGTAGATTATTCCAGAAATTTGTAGATCATTCTCGAACATTCCAAATCGATTATAACGGTTCTACTCATCTTAAAACTTTCTAGATCATTCCAGAAGTTTCTAGAACTTTGTAGATTATTCCAGAAATTTTTAGATCTTTCTCGAACATTCCAAATCGATTATAACGGTTCTACTCATCTTAAAACTTTCTAGATCATTCCAGAAGTTTCTATAACTTTCTAGATCATTTCAGAAATTCCTAGAACTTTCTCGAAGATTCTAGATTGATTATAATTATAATTCAATTTTAATTCAAGATTATAATAGTTTGCACTCATTTTAAAATTTCTTAGATTAATCCAGAAATTTGGAGATCTTTTCATAAGTCCTTATGAGTTAGAAAAGGACAGATATATATTTATTCACATTTTTGCCACGCACGATCACCCACTTCCACCCACCGTGACCAAACTCCCTTACTTTCACTGTGAGACCAAGGGGTGTTTACCACCCCAACAGGAAGTTAATTCAAGTTGGTGGTGATAGCGAAAATCCTGTCTTTACAAACGAACATTAGCATTTTATATATATATAGATTTGGTCTTGGGCTTGATATACCTTTTGAGGAAATCTTTTATCAATTCCTCATTATTTACTGGCAAATGAACTTCCAAAATTTTTTGTTTGTCCCGAGATAAATCTTTAACTTGAGTATCGTTCCTGAACCAAACATATATCAAAAGTTGATTAGGCTTCGTATCTATAGCCTCATTCAAAATAGGAACTCCTACCAATTCAATATTTTCAGCGGAATGTATTGTATCAGAATGAGTCGAATCTAGAGACATCGTTTTATTGATTTCTGAACTGGCCGAAAGTGTGTCAGAATTTTCATGTACAGAGACAGTGCATTCAGAATTGGTGCTTTCTGTTTCAGAGGTATCGTTTATTGCTATTGATTCGTTTTCATCCGGTTTAGACAGTCCAATTATTTGTTTAGTTACCTTTATTATATATTTGTTAAGTTTTTTTGTTTTTTGGTTCTCGTCCTTGTCGTCAATATTTACTTTCATTGATAATCCGTCGTTATCTGAGTCTACAGCATTAATTTTTATTCTAGACAGGGCATCAGCATTTGTATCCTGGCTACCTTTTTTATGTTTTATGTCATAGTTATAGTCAGAAAGGCCTAATATCCAACGGGTAAGTTTACTCTTTGTATCTCCTAAGGTATTAAGCCACTCTAAAGGCATATGGTCTGTGTAAATGTTGAATTTGCGTCCATAAAGGTAAGGTCGAAAATGTTTTGTGGCCCAAACTACTGCAAAAAGTTCTCGCTCTATAGTGCTGTATCTGCTTTCCGTTTCACTGAGGGTCCGACTGGCATAAGCGATAGGCTTATCACTGCCTACAGGACCTTGGGATAAGACAGCTCCAATGACGAAATTTTAACTGTCAGTTGTGAGGATGAAAGGCTTATCTGGGTCCGGGTATTGAAGTAACGGGGCGCTTATTAAAAATTCCTTGCATTTGTTGAAGGCGTCAATATATGGTTGATCAATCACAATTTTATTCCTTTTCTTTAAACAATTCATCAACGGTTTGGTAATTTTGGCAAAGTCTTTAATAAACTTTCTGTAATAGCCTACTAACCCTAAAAAGCTTTTAATTTGAGTGGTTGTTTTGGGGATCGGAATGTCCAAGACTGCTTTTATTTTGTCATCGTTTGGCTTAAAGCCATCTTTAGTAATTTTATGTCCAAGGTAAAGGACTTCCTTGTGGAAAAACTCCGACTTATCAAGTCGAACTTTCAGATTTTTGATTCTAAGTCTGTCAAAAACGGCTCGGAGCTTCTGGAGGTGTTTTTCTAGACTGGCAGAGAATATTATAATGTCATCAAGGTACACCATGCAATAGATCCCATGTAGATCCCGCAGCACATTATCTATCGTCCTTTGGAACGTAGCAGGTGTGGTTTTAAGTCCAAACGGCATTCGTGAATATTCGAAATGACCATTTTGTGTGCTAAAGGCCGTTTTCTGTCTGTCCTCGTCAATTACCTCAATTTGGTGGTAGCCACTTGCCAAGTCAAGCGTACTAAAGTAAACACTCTTGCCAAGTTTGTCAAACAAGTCCGTAATATTGGGAAGTGGGTATCGATCGTCAATTGTAATGTCATTTAAGCGTCTGTAGTCGATTACCATTCGGAATTTGACTTCTCCAGAGGCGTCCATTTTTTTGGGCACTAGGTGCACAGGTGCACTCCAAGGAGAGTATGATTCCTGGATAACATTGTCTTTAAGTATTTTTTCTACTTGTCTATTTATTTCGGCTGCTTGAGCAGGGGCTTGTCGGTATGGATATAGATAGGATCCTCGTTTTTAGTGTGAATGTGATGCTTAACCTGATTGGTAAAGTTCAGTGGAACTTCTTCGCAGTAAAAGATGTCTTTGTACTCTGAACACAATTTTTGAACACATTGTTTCTCTTGGTCATTCATATGGTCTAATCGCAGTTTGTTTAAATTTTGTGTTAAAATTTGGTCTATGTCTGTATGGTTTTTATTGTCAGTCGAATAAGTCTCATATTGCGTGTCATTGTCAAATTTCTCTACCTTAAACGGGATAGTTATAGTTAACTGAACGCCATTGTCCGTCGAATTTTGGATTACAGTTGTTGCATAGCCATTGTCACATCTAACTATTGCTAAGGGCATACGTACTCCAGAATAAAATTCGGTGTTGTTTAGAATAGCTTCGCCGGAATACAAGTCAGTGGGAAGTGGAACTCGGTGTTCTGATCGAGGTCCTATTTTTATTTCATGCGGAGTGGTAGTCGGATTATAAATAATAGGTATGGATGTTGTTTTCGTTTGTAAAACTTGATTTTTCATGTCGATAGTCGCTTCGAGCTGTTTTAACAAATCACTACCAATAAGTCCATCATACTTTTTATTTCTTGTCGATTTTTGCAATTAAAAGTTGGTAGTCAGGGTATGTCGATGACCTCGTGATGTTTGCTTGAAGCATGCGTACTAATTACTTCAAATGGTTCTATTGATTTAAATGACGAAAAATAATCGTTGGCCTTTTTGGGACTTATGAAACTACGCGTGATTCCAGTGTCCACCATGAATTTCGAGTCAATTTCAGGTATGTAAATATGGGGAAGTATTAATGTTGGGTCACAATTCAAATTTATCATTTCGGGATTGGTTTTGAGAACAGTATGCGAAAATTTTTAATTTCGTGATCACTACTTTCCCAATTGTTATTATTCATTTCATTTCGATCCGCTTCTAAATTCTCAGTAGGAAGATTATCAGATATGCATTCAATTGGATATTCAATTTTATTATCGTAACAGTCGTACTCATACGAACTCGCTTGTACATATGGACTGTAGTCATAATAATAATCAGTCTCGTTGTCAGTCATGTGCAGTTCGTTTAATTGAAAACCTTGTTGCGGTTTAGTTAGAGGAGCCGTTCTCATTGAGACGTCGGTATTGCCCTGGGGCTCAAAGCCAGAGGGTTGACTGTTATTATTAAACTGGGGTGGCTTGTATCCGAACTGTTGATTTGGTTGTTGAGGGCGTATTTCAAATTGTTGAAGTTTAAAACCAAATTGTGGCGGCTGATTACCAAATTGTGGTGGGCGGTAGCCAAACTGTGGTGGTTTATAACCCAAATTTTGGGGCTGAAGGTTAGGACGGAATCCAAAATTCTGTCCTTGACCTAACTGAGGCACACTTATAGGTTTGTTTTGAGGGATACCAAAATTAAATGTTGGTGGAGCGTACATCGAGGGTACAACGGGTTTGTTTAATACCAAAGCATTGGTATTGCTGGGGCATAGGAATATTGTTAGAGGTGTCAAACTTGATAGTTTGTGGAGTTCTGTTCAATTGGGTTTTTGATAGAGAATTATTGGAATTACCAAGCATTCTGTTACGCATATTATACTGTTCGTGAAAATTTACTTCTTCTAGAACAATGCTAAGAGCCTGTTCTAGTGTTGACGGTATCTTTAATCGCACAATTCGCACCATATTTTCTGGCAAATTGTACAGAAAAACATTTAAGGCAGTATTATTGTAAATGCATATTTTACTTTTCCTTATATTTTTGTCTTGCAACTGATTAACCTTCGAAATCAAAATTGATCTTATTGATTGGATTCTGTTACAAAAGTCCAAAAAGCTTTCACCCTGTTTGATCTTTAAAGTTTCTAACTCTATGTTGATACATTCTTCACGACGCGGGTCTCCAAAATGCTGAGTTAACAGTGCCTTAAGCTCAATCCAGGTACTAACGTCCTCTCGTTCCGATAACAAGGCCGCTGCATCGTCAACGAGCCTACTTGTTATCGCATTATAGAGATATAAATTTTGTTCGTCTCCACCCCTATATTTCGATATTATAAATTCACATTTCCTCACAAATAAGTTCAAGTGTCTTTTATCACCACCGAAAAGCAGTATCAATTTTAACATTTCAGCGGGTATCAGCTTCATTTTATCCATTTTGTTTTTGGAAAGTCAATACAGTACAATAAAAAAAAAATCGTATAAAGTCTCAAAAATGTAAAAATAAAATAAAGTAATACTATTAAAACTTGGATCAAAAGAAATACTTTTGTGTAATAACGTTAAGTACTATATCGTAAATTCATATTTTAAAATAACGCAATTTTAGCGTAAAATACAGTTTACAAGGCAAGGCTTAAAACTAAAACACACAAGAATACAAATTACAACTATACTACCGGATAACGTATTATCGGAAAAGGTTTGATTCCAAAATAACACACAATGAAAAATAAAGGAGGGTAAGGAAGGAAGGCGAAGAGTTTACCTCACCAACCAATTTTTTCTCCCATACTCGGCTTTTATATCCCAATAGGCCACTTTTTAACTTATTTCTTTGTTCGTAGTTTTTAGTCGCACAGCTATAATCGCGCAAACATTCACGGAAATCTTCAGAATTTGATGAAGAAAAACTTGCGAAAAAGCGCAGCTTTTTAACAACTTATCCTACCAGCTGCGCCAGCTAAAATTGGGGTTTCCTTTTGGGAGTTTTTGAAAAGAAAAGAACACGTCTGAGTCAAAGCGAAGACTCTTTAATATTGAATTTTACAAGTACAAAATGCATCCTACGTCTAAAAGTGCTTACACTAACCCTTTATAGAGTAGCACGGGAATTTAGACTTAGTAAGCAAAAATATTATTACTAGCTAAGGGTTGAGGGGGTGGCATAACTAGGTTGGTTTTGTCTATTTTGAAAAATAAGAAGTTTTGATTTTATATGTACGGACTTTGTCCACACATTTAAATTATCTATTATTTATTAACATTTCTTAATAATTATTTCCTATTGACATAGTTTACTTAAGTCAAGGTTGCTAACACAGCGCCCACAAGTATTGAGGACAAGTTAGTGCCTTCCGGATGACGATATGACTGCGAGCGACACATTTTTAAGCCTAAAGGATTGTAGAAACGTCAGTTGGTTTAGTGCCACTCATGAACATTAACATTATTTATAACATAACATTTTATATTCCTTTTTCTCTTGCAATAACATTAACATTTATATTTAATTAATTAAACATTATTAACATAACAATTAACAATTCATTTCCACTATTATCCTGCCAAGGCACACTGGACTCGTGGTATCGGTCGGTCGTCGCGTTCGGATCACGAGTACCTTCTGTAAGGGAGAGCTAGTCCGATATTAGTCCCTACCCTTACATATGGTCCTTTGAGCAAAAACAATCAGTGATTTGGTGAAACAGTGAACAGTATAAATAGTACGAAAAGGGGAACAGTAAACATTAACATTTAATAAAATAGAACATTTATAACAGTGAAACCTTAAATATGGTCCTTCGAGCAAAAACAATCAGTGATTTGGAGAAACAGTGAACAGTATAAACAGTACGAAAAGGTGAACAGTAAACATTAACATTTAGTAAAATAGAACATTTATAACAGTGAAATTTAACAGTAGTCCGTTGGAAAATACAAGGAGCAGCAGTGAAGGAGGAAAAAGGGTTTGTCTGAGCAAAATCTCGGCGCTTCAGGAAGCGCTTAAAGCTGGTAGCTGATCCCGGTGAGCTAGTTCCTTTTTATTACTTTACACACCATCTGTTGTCAATCTTAAACAATAAATATGGCCAACTTAAAGGACCTACTTTTGGAGCAAGCCAACATTCTGGATAGAATGAACTCCATCCATGATAATTTCAAAAAAGATACTTTATCTAGGAAAACAGCGGAATATCTGCAAATTAGATTGGAACGCCTAGAGTTAGCTTGGGAGAAATTTGATTTTAATAATACCAAAATCCTGCAACTTCCCGTGAATAAGGAAGATGAAGAGTATTTTGTTCAAAATATATATAAAAAGGTCATGGAGTTATTCAACAAAACCAAAACAATGATATCGGAGTTCTCTAAAAGAGGGGCACCACCACCGATTCCTGGACAACAAGAAAGTGGAGAGCAGGTAGAGAAGCGAAAATTAATGGCAACATAAAGTTAACGGAGTTATTAAACAAACAAAGATCTAATGTCAGAGCTTTTGAACGGGTAATACAAACAATTTATTTTAACCAGCTATCCGAAAAATGGCAATTAGAGGACAAACTCAAAATAATAACCCAACGATGGGAAAATGTAGACCTTGTGTTTTGGGAGTTAGATAACATGATGGAGGGAACGGAGATACAGTCATATGCTGATGACTATAATAGGTTAGAAAACATGTACGAACAAGCTAAGGCCGATATTAGCAAGAAAATATGGGGCCATAGCCATCAAGAAGAATCAACCCCGAAAATAAATATACCACATTTTTACGGAGATTACGAACACTGGCCAACATTCAAAGACCTCTTTCTTGAATCAATCCACCGCAATAAGTTTATCCCCACTGTGCAAAAAATGCAACATTTAAAATCAAAATTAAGAGGAGATGCGGAACGTCTGGTAAGCAGTTTGCATACAAGTGCTGATAATTATGAAATTTGTTGGAATAAACTGCAAGGGTGATATGACAACCCAAGGCTCCTTTAGACGTACTATATAAACATTTTGCTGAATCAACCAAGTATACAAATTCCTACGGCAGCCAAAATTAAAAATATGCACGATATCACCATGGAATGCTTGGAAGCCATCGCTAATTTAACCAACATTGGAAATTGGGATCCATTGATTGTGCATATACTCTTGCAAAAACTTTCCCCTGAAATCATTAACGCGTACATGGAATCGGTAGAAAATCCGAAAGAAATTCCAATGTTAAAAGGGCTTATGTCATATCTCGAGACTAAATTTGTATCTTTGGAGTCTAGTAATATGCAAGGGAAATCCGAGCAATACAAAAACAGTAAACCATTGTCAAAAGCTTACAACAATGTCAACAATTCCAACACCCTTAACAAAAGATTTTTCAAAACGTCACAAAACAAACAGGACCTATATCAAAAAGAAAAAACACCATTCGCATATTTCAATTCCGTTAATAACAGCGGCCCTATCATAAGTGGACCTGGACCTTTTATAACATGCCCCAATTGCAATACTTCGGGCTGCGGTCTTTATGGCTGTTATCAATTTTTAGATGCAACACCAGAAAATCGGCTGAAAATTGCCAATCGGCTGAAGGTATGTAAAAATTGTTTGTTTAGTCATGGCCTAGATAATCAGTGCACTTCGACAAAAAGGTGCAAGATGTGCAATAAACATCACAACACATTATTGCATGAAGCGCTCAATAATCAGGGTGAAAATCAAGGAAACAAGTACCAAGGCCATGCAAAAGGATGTCAAAACTGGCGCACACAAGTAGGAAGTGATAGCCAAAGTGATGTTTTGCTTGTGACAGTACAATTGAGAGTCCAATCGAGAGATGGATCTTATATAAATCTCCGAGGAATTTGTGACCAAGGTTCGCAGGTTAACCTGTTGTGCGAGGATGCAGCACAACGTTTCCAGCTGCAACGGAAGAAAATGAACGCAGTAGTAACTGGAATCGGCGCTCAACCTACTAACAGGTGCAAAGAAATGGTGCAGCTATCCTGCAAAGCTTTATGTAATAACTTTACATTTAACATGGAAGCTTTAATAATGAATACATTAACAAGTAACTTACCAGTAAACAGTATAAGTAGAGAATCCTTTGAACATTTCAATCAGTTAGAGCTTGCTGACCCAGAATTTAATATATCCGGGAACATTGACATTTTATTGGGAGCTGATGAATACTCAAGGATATTAATGACAGGATTAATAAGAAGCCCAATTACATCCATAATTGCGCAACAAACCCAGCTTGGATGGATAATATGTGGAAAATTTCAACCCCTTAACTGCCTAGTAACAATAAACAACTTGGAGGATATTTCAAAGTTTTGGGAACAGGAAGAAATACAAGAAGATAGTAAACAAAACGAGACAAACATGATGGAACAATGGTATACAAAAACAACAACAAGGCTAGTAGTTGGAAGATATCAAGTACGCTTACCGCTAAAACCTGAGATTGAAAAACAACATGGAACATCTAAAACACAAGCGGTGGCACAGTTTAAACAATTAGAAAAAAAAATGAAAGCTCAGCCCGATAATGGTCATAGTTACAAAGAATTTATGTCAGAGTATCAAAATTTAGGACATATGATTAAAGCTTAGCAAAAAGCTAAGCTGGAGTATTTTTTACCGCACCATGGCGTTCTAAGGGTTGAAGCAGTGACAACAAAATTAAGGGTTGTTTTTAGTGCGTCAACCCACCACCCCCAAAATGATCAATTTGAACTAATTGATGGAATGCGGACCGAATTTACAAAAGGATCTGCAATTTATTTTGCTACAATGGAGAATGCATAAATACGTGCTGACGGGTGACATTGAGAAAATGTATAGGTACATAGCCATGCACCCTGAAGATCAGCCTCTGCAAAAAATAGTCTGGAGAGATACTTCCAAGAAAGAGCTAAAAGAGTTTCAACTATGTATTGTCACCTACGAGACCAAAGCCGCACCGTATTTAGCATTAAGGACACTAAAACAACTGGACATGGATGAGGGAGACAGATACCCAAGGGCAAGGATAATCCTCGAAAATAACTTTTTTGTCGATGATGCCTTATTTGGAGAAGATACTGTGAAAGAAGCTAAGTCATCACGCGACCAACTCATATGTTTATTACGAGCAGGTGGATTTAACCTCAGAAAATGGGCAAGCAACGAATCAAGACTGGTCGAAGACCTCCCAGAACACATGAGGAGTCCAAACAACTTTGAATTTACAGAGGCTGAAACATCAAAAACTTTAGGTCTTGGGTGGAATCCAAAACATGACGAATTTGTGTTTTCATCCAAGTTGAAAGATAACAAAAAACTTACAAAACGAAACATATTGAGTAACATTTCAACATTATTTGACCCCTTGGGCTGGTTATCACCAATAACAATAAAAATGAAAATATTATTTCAAGATATATGAACAACGAAAATTCAATGGGATGAGGAAGTCCCTGAAAACATAAAAAAGGAGTGGCTTAACATAAGAAACGACCTGCAAAACATTGATCAATTAAGGATAAAAACGTGGCTCGGGTTTTCAAAAGATAACGAAACCGTTAGCCTACACGCATTTTGCCATAGTTCGCAAAAAGCATTTGCCTGTGCAGTATACGCCATAATTAAAAATAAATACGGCAAAACGACAGTAAATTTGATAGCCGCAAAAACAAAGGTTGCACCCTTAAGTGCAAGGCAAACTTTGCCCCGTTTAGAGGTATGCGGGGGACTTTTACTAGCTAAATTAGTCAGCAAAATAAAGAACAGCATAAATAGACCAGATATTCCGGTAACAGCTTGGACAGACTCCATGGTAGTTTTGGTTTGGCTTAACGGAGACATTAACAGATGGAAGGCTTGTGTAGCGAACAAAGTTAAACAAATTTTAGAGGTAGTTCCAGCTCATAATTGGAGACATGTGAGATCAGAAGAAAATCCAGCTGATTGTGCATCAAGAGGATTATTGCCTTCACAGCTGGCAAGATTCTCTCTTTGGTGGGATGGGCCGGAATGGCTCAAATCAGGAAATATGCCCAAACAATCCGAATATAACAATAATATTGCATCACAGACACTCGAAGCAAAAACCTATACAACTTTAGTATACGATAAGCAACCGCAACAATTGATTAATGGACTACTAAATAAATACAGCTCTATCACAACGGCAATACGAGTCCTCGCTAGAGTATCACGTTTCATAACATTGGTACGCGTGCACCAGACAGCACGGCGACTTTCTAAACACCTGACGCTAGCAGAAATACGCAAAGCGATCAATATTATAGTTAAGGCGGTACAACAAGCTCATTTTGAACAAGAAATTCAAGATTTAAAATCAAAAGGTAAATTAAATAAAAATTGCAAACTTTTGAAATTGAACCCGATGCTTGACAATGAAGGGATATTACGGGTAAGCGGAAAACTTAGAGAATCGTGTTTGAGGGAGGAGACGAAGTACCCAGCAATTTTGCCTCAAAATAGTAGATTGACGCAATTATTAATCGAACAAGCTCATATGACAACATTACATGGTGGAGCCAGACTAACATTAGAAACTTTACGACAGCAATACTGGATAATAGGCGGTAATAATACGGTGAAAAAACAATTGCGTAAGTGCGTAAAATGTAACCGCTTCAATGACAACACTCACCATCAACTAATGGGAAATTTACCTGCAGCTAGGATAACACCTTCAAAACCATTCCAGCATACAGCGACTGACTACACAGGATTCGTGGATGTGAAGGTTAACAAGGGGAGAGGCGTAAGAATAACCAAGGGTTATATAGCAATATGTCTGCATGGTTACGAAGGCAGTACATTTAGAACTAGTCTCAGATATGAGCACAGAAGCCTTTATTATGGCGCTAAAAAGAATGACAGCCAGAAAGGGAGTAATTAAACATTTATACAGCGATAATGGAACCAACTTTGTAGGGGCTGATAGAGAATTAAGAAAACAATTAAAATTAGCACAAACATTTGAAAACAGCAAGTTGGGAGTATCTCTGTCTGATATGATCTGTCTACATTTCAACGTTGTTAAGTGGTGTTCGGCCGGTGGCTTATGGGAGAGTGCTGTTAAGTCAATGAAGCACAATTTAAAGCGCGTATTGGGAGAACAAAAATTAACATAATGAAGAATTTTTAACTTTACTAGCCCAAATTGAAGCATGTCTAAACTCTCGACCACTCTGCCCTCTTACAGAAGACATTGAAGACCTAGACTCAGTTTTAACGCCAGGACATTTTTAGTAGGGTGGCCCTTAATAACAATACCTCATGAAGCCATTGAGGAACCAATGACCTTACGAAACAGGTGGCGTTTGACGGAGAAAATGATGCAAGACTTTTGGAAAAAATAGTCGTCAGAATACTTGCAACAGCTACAAGTAAGAAGCAAATGGCGGCATAAAACAAGAAATATGGCCGTAGGGGAGTTAGTACTAATAAAAGAGGATTTCATTCCTCGCTCAAGGTGGTTAATGGGCAGCCATTATTGCCATTAACATAAGAAAAGAAATATACATGACCTTAACAGAAGCGGATATTCAGCATTGTATCAAAATTGAAAGTTCCTTGATTTGCAACATTCAGCAACCTTCCTTTAATATGAAAAATAGACGAGTTCCATGTGAGATAGACATGATCACAAACGCAGCGACATCTTCATGTACCTACAGCAAAAACAGCTGTAAGAATAAATGGGTCAGCTTACAGAGTCCAAACACCTGGATGTATTTTTGTTGCAATGATTGTCTTTTAAGAGTGATGTGCCAGGAGCACATACATTCCAAATCCGCACACGCAGCAGGAATCGTTCAAGCGAGTCAAGGATGTGTGATAAAGCATGGAGAAGCTACGTTATACACTAACGGAATTTACAAAAACAATATTTATATCAACACGAAAATTCAAATGCCCACAGCTTACTTAGAAGACATAAACAATTTGACGAGCATTGAACCACCACCGTTAGATTCAATACAACAAGGAAATGCATGAGACTTTGAAAGGATGCGGAAACTCCTTAATCAAATAAAGGAGCAGAGTAAATTAAAATCCATATCAGGACACGACTTTCATCAATACATTGTTTCATATGGAGCTTTGTTTGTAGTAGCGATCCTAGTAGCAGTGGCAACATGGATGTGCGTAAAGTGGAGAAGGTATAAAACTAGGCCAAAACACCAAAACATACAAATGAGTATTCTACCACAAAGAGCGGACCTCATGCAGTATGGGACCAAATCGTTCCCATATATGATCTTACACTATCCTTACATGGCTAACGTATACAATATTAGTACCATCATTGGTGTGCTCTACGCACACTACACCTCCCATCGCAAAAGAAAAAAAAACGAATACAAGTTTTTTTTTTATACATAACTAAATAATGATTATGAGTTATATAATTTAGTTCTATTTTTATAAACGGTTTCAATTTTACCATCTTTTAAAATTTTTACATTTACATCCAAATCTTCAATTACTAAGTATGGGCCTAAAAATATGCTTTGTGTTTTGTCACCCGATTGGTTTCGCAAAAGAACTAAATCTTTCTTATAATGAACTGGGTAAATATACTTATCATAATTAGATTTTTTTATAACTTTACTGTTATATAAATTTTCTCTTGCAACTTATGAGCAAGCTGTAACCTATACTTAATTTCTAACGGATAACTACTATGATTATATAAAGGTTCTACAATATTATTGGTAAGATTTGATGGCATATTGCAAATTTTACCAAACACTAATTCGTGTGGTGTATATTTAGTTTCTGAGTGAACCGTATTATTGTACGCAAAGCACCAGTGTGGTAACCAACTACTACATTAATCAGGCTAATTATTGGACATTATCCGCAAGTACGCACCCATTGTTTTATGAGAGTTCTCCAGTGCCCCTATGCTCTCGTGATGATAAGCTGTTGAGCTAATTTGGGTAATATTTAAAAGTTTACATACCTCTTTCATTGTACTTGATAAAAACCGTAAACCGTCTCTTATGATTTGACTATAAACATCAGATATAAGATTTAAAATACAAAAGATACAGAGGTTTGCCTAAGCTATTTTGTATAAATTACATCTCCTCTAAGGGATTATGAAGTTTGTAATTTTAATAGGCCTTTAATAAACGCAGAGCGCGTGAAAAATTGTTTTCAGTTTTGAATTTTGATCAACTGACTTTAGAAGAGAAAATATCAATTGAAAATATTTGTGCTAAATTCCCAGACGTTTTCTTTTTAGAGGGGGATAAATTAACAAGTACCAAAATATATCAACAGTCTATTCAACTTAAACCACACAGCAGTCCCATTTATACAAAACAATATCGACTCCTACATTCCCAAAAACAAGAAATAGAAAAGCAAATTAGTAAAATGTTAGAAGACAACATAATTGAAGAATCGCATAGTGAATGGTCGAGTCCATTGTTATTAGTTCCAAAAAAGGTAGACGCCACAGGAGAAAAGAAATGACGCATAGTTATTGATTACCGTAAACTTAATGACCAAATTCAAGATGACAAGTTTCCGTTGCCCAAATTAGCAGATATTTTAGATTCTCTTTCTGGTGCCATGTACTATAGTCATTTAGACCTTTTTCAGGGATATTATTAAGAGCTCAATCCACAGAGTAGAAAGTATACAGCTTTTACAACAAGCACCAACCAATACCAGATGAAAAGATAACCAATGGGTTTAAAAACTAGCCCATCTGCATTTTCACGCATGATTACAGTAGCGATGTCAGGCCTTATGAAGAAATTGAGACAAGACTCGAAACACTTCAGGAAACACTACGGAAATTACGGGAAATACAGCAATCTATAGAATTGGAAACACCAGAAGATCAACTTGACCACGAGACAGAAACCAGGTACGACTTCGAAAAGAAGTTTACAACTAGTTTACGCATATGTAAGGGTAGGGACTAATATCGGACTAGCTCTCCCTTACAGAAGGTACTCGTGATCCGAACGCGACGACCGACCGATACCACGAGTCCAGTGTGCCTTGGCAGGATAATAGTGGAAATGAATTGTTAATTGTTATGTTAATAATGTTTAATTAATTAAATATAAATGTTAATGTTATTGCAAGAGAAAAAGGAATATAAAATGTTATGTTATAAATAATGTTAATGTTCATGAGTGGCACTAAACCAATTGACGTTTCTACAATTCTTTAGGCTTAACAATGTGTCGCTCGCAGTCATATCGTCATCCGGAAGGCACTAACTTGTCCTCAATACTTGTGGGCGCTGTGTTAGCAACCTTGACTTAAGTAAACTATGTCAATAGGAAATAATTATTAAGAAATTTTAATAAATAATAGATAATTTAAATGTGTGGACAAAGTCCGTACATGCTGCCAACGACAAAATAATAATAAAAAAAACTATAAAATAAATGTGTGGACAAAGTCCGTACATGCTGCCAACGACAAAAATAAAAAAAATCTATAAAACAAACGTAAGATGAAATCTTTACATGCTACGAATGACTTAACTATACAATATTACATAGGAAACTTAAAAAAAATTGTCTTAAATTATCTATTGTCAATTTGAAGTAAATTGTCTTTAAAATATATTTAATATAACACTATCACTTCACTCTAATTACTGTCAGTACTAGTTATGAGTCTTATGAGGTTTTTAAATGTTTACTATAATGTTATCTGTTCGCGCACTGCACTAAATATTAAACTATGGTTTATCAGAGTCTCTCGGTATTGATTTGGTCCCATACTGCATGAGGTCCGCTCTTTGTGGTAGAATACTCATTTGTATGTTTTGGTGTTTTGGCCTAGTTTTATACCTTCTCCACTTTACGCACATCCATGTTGCCACTGCTACTAGGATCGCTACTACAAACAAAGCTCCATATGAAACAATGTATTGATGAAAGTCGTGTCCTGATATGGATTTTAATTTACTCTGCTCCTTTATTTGATTAAGGAGTTTCTGCATCCTTTCAAAGTCTCCTGCATTTCCTTGTTGTATTGAATCTAACGGTGGTGGTTCAATGCTCGTCAAATTGTTTATGTCTTCTAAGTAAGCTGTGGGCATTTGAATTTTCGTGTTGATATAAATATTGTTTTTGTAAATTCCGTTAGTGTATAACGTAGCTTCTCCATGCTTTATCACACATCCTTGACTCGCTTGAACGATTCCTGCTGCGTGTGCGGATTTGGAATGTATGTGCTCCTGGCATATCACTCTTAAAAGACAATCATTGCAACAAAAATACATCCAGGTGTTTGGACTCTGTAAGATGACCCATTTATTCTTACAGCTGTTTTTGCTGTAGGTACATGAAGATGTCGCTGCATTTGTGATCATGTCTATCTCACATGGAACTCGGCTATTTTTCATATTAAAGGTAGGTTGCTGAATGTTGCAAATCAAGGAACTTTCAATTTTGATACAATGCTGAATATCCGCTTCTGTTAAGGTCATGTATATTTCTTTTCTTATGTTAATGGCAATAATGGCTGCCCATTAACCACCTTGAGCGAGGAATGAAATCCTCTTTTATTAGTACTAATGTAAGTTTTCTTAATTCTCTATCAGCCCCTACAAAGTTGGTTCCATTATCGCTGTGTAAATGTTTAATTACTCCCTTTCTGGCTGTCATTCTTTTTAGCGCCATAATAAAGGCTTCTGTGCTCATATCTGAGACTAGTTCTGAATGCACTGCCTTCGTAACCATGCAGACAAATATTGCTGTATAACCCTTGGTTATTCTTACGCCTCTCCCCTTGTTAACCTTCACATCCACGAATCCTGTGTAGTCAGTCGCTGTATACTGAAATGGTTTTGAAGGTGTTATCCTAGCTGCAGGTAAATTTCCCATTAGTTGATGGTGAGTGTTGTCATTGAAGCGGCTACATTTTACGCACTTACGCAATTGTTTTTTCACCGTATTATTACCGCCTATTATCCAGTATTGCTGTCGTAAAGTTGCTAATGTTAGTCTGGCTCCACCATGTAATGTTGTCATATGAGCTTGTTCGATTAATAATTGCGTCAATCTACTATTTTGAGGCAAAATTGCTGGGTACTTCGTATCTTCCCTCAAACACGATTCCCTTAGTCTTCCGCTTACCCGTAATATCCCTTCATTGTCAAGCATCGGGTTAAATTTCAAAAGTTTGCAATTTTTATTTAATTCACCTTTTGATTTTAAATCTTGAATTTCTTGTTCAAAATGAGCTTTTTGTACCGCCCTAACTATAATATTGTTCGCTTTGCGTATTTCTGCTAGCGTCAGGTGTTTTGAAAGTCGCCGTGCTGTCTGGTGCACGCGTACCAATGTTATGAAACGTGATACTCTAGCGAGGACTCGTATTGCCGTTGTGATAGAGCTGTATTTATTTAGTAGTCCATTAATCAGTTGTTGCGGTTGCTTATCGTATACTAAAGTTGTATAGGTTTTTGCTTCGAGTGTCTGTGATGCAATATTATTATTATATTCGGATTGTTTGGGCATATTTCCTGATTTGAGCCATTCCGGCCCATCCCACCAAAGAGAGAATCTTGCCAGCTGTGAAGGCAATAATCCTCTTGATGCACAATCAGCTGGATTTTCTTTTTGGATGAGAATTTGGAACAGATGGAAGGCTTATGTAGCGAACAAACTATAACCGTGTCAATCGGCCTATGTCTTGTCTCAGTTTATTAATCTTTGTTTCCAATCTATTTTGCCAAGCTGGTGTTTTCCTTTGTGTAATCTCCTTGGTTACTATAGTTTTATCACGAATTTTAGCGCCGTTATAGGTAGATGCTGTAAACGCTGCACAGTATATTATTGTATGTAGTGATGTAAATTCATGAGTTGAATCTAGGTGTTTTGGTCAAATAGTGGTGTTTATAAATTGAGTTGATGCTGCTAACCTTTTTGTTGATTTTTGCCTAGGTATGTAAGGTCTTTGTGTCGGATCACTATAACGGAATCTATCGAGTATTTCTTCGAACAAATGTACAAGCCCTAGTTGATCTTCTTCACTAATTGGTTCGATGCGTGAAGGAAAACGTGTACATTGACTGTTTTGTTGTTGTGTGTCTGTTGTATTACAATCTAAAGTACTAATATCTCCTAAAGTATGGTTTAATGCATTAGTGGTATTGTAGGTTGTGATGGGTTCGTTATTGTCAATACTCTCTTCTATTTCAGTGGTTACGCTCTGTTATATTACAAAGTTATCATAAGCCGGATTATTATTTTTTCGGTTTTGCAGTTCTAGTTCCCTTTCGACTTCTTCTTTGATTTTTCCTAATCTGGTAACATATTATATTTGTTTTCTACTATAGCTCTTCTTTGATCTGCGAGAAGTTGCTCTGTGATGTGAGATAGCTCTGGGTATTGTTGGATGAATTTAGAATATAGTTGTGGTCGATAAGCGCTCTTGTTTTTTTCTAGGTCTGTAATACTGTAATATATTTTCATTATGTTTTCGTTAATATCGTTAGACCACCGCATCCTAGTTAATCTACGTGTTTTTTGTGTGTTAACTGTATGGTTTTGTGATGCTTGAGATGGGCCTGCTTGTCTTGGTTGAGTGATTGTGCGAGTAGTATTCGATTGTATACTTTCTTCTTCTTCTTTCCTAATTTCATGAAGCCTATTCTAAGATATAAATTTTCTTCGTAATATTGCTCTTCTTTGGTCTCCGACATTTTGTTTTGAGACTTACATTTCTGGGAATTTCAGTGTAAATTTTTCGTGAAGCTGATCGAGGTATGGTGTTGTATTTGCTTCAAGTTTGGTTATTTCAAGATATGCACGCCAGATGAAAGTATTCATTTCCATTGACCATCTTCGTCTCGTGCGTTTTGGGTAAACAGTGGGTGCAGGATTATTATCATCGGATGCCTCCCGCACAACATCTGTTGCCACTATATTGGGTGATAGGTTTGATGATAGGGATGTTCGTGATGATTGTGGTGCATGAGAAGGTGAAAATGAAAAATAATGGTGTGATGATTCCGGTGTGGCGAATAAACTTATGGATGATGTAGGTGACGGCGGCGTATGATCGTCGGTTGTGACATTTTTGGGAACATTCTCATTAAAGGCCCGTCTCTTCAGCTCAGAATAAATCTGGGTGCCCCCCCCAGAGTACGAAGGGCTGCCCGAGCTTGTTCGCTCGGGACGGGATTCTCCATTAGTGGTACCCGCCTGGGGTAATATATTCCTACTTCTTAACCGCATCGCTACTTCGAGTTTACTAGTGCTCCATTGGTCATTGGTAAGTATTTAGCTAAATGCTGCCAATGTCCGCCCCTCACGTGGCATAAGATTGTCAAGCTGGACGCGGAGTTAGTTTTGTGAGGGGCTTATTATTATTTCGAGAATTTTTGATCTCGTCTCTCCCTCTTGGCCAAAAGAATTTAAAGAGAGAGAAACGGTACATCCCTCGGCAGAAGCACAGTCGACCGAGGTTTAGAGCCCCAGGGAAAGAAACCGGTGAACGATGCGAGCAGTATCGAGCAGAACCGCCTTCTGCATCCGCGCTGGAAGTGAACTGCCGCGGAATATCCCAACCGTCTCAGGTTGGTTTCGAGACTGGTTGGTATTAACCCGTTCGCGGATAAAACAACTGGGATTATTTCGGTGGATGCCACGCCCCACATGTCGGTAACCTCGTGAGCTAGGTCGAGATACTTCCTCCTCTTCTCGGTTTCGGCTTTCACGAGGTTCTCATCGTGTGGGATTGTGATGTCCACCAAAAACACCCGAGACTGCGCCCGGTCCATCAACACGATATCAGGTTTATTAGTCCTATCCGTGATGACAGATCGATCCCAGTAGAGCTTGGCGCGGCCGTTTTCTAGTACTGGCGCCGGTGAGTACTTGTAATATGGCACCTTCTGATTTACGAGGTCAAACTTGTGGGCGAGTTCTTAATGAAGGATTTTGGCCACTTGGTTGTGTCTGTGCAGACACTCAGTGTTGGCAAGAGCGGAACACCCGGAAATAACATGTCGGAGAGATTCTCCAGGATGGGCACATGCCCGGCAGATGTCCTGGGTCCCATCCTTGATAATTTATTTCCGGTAGTTACGCGTCTTGATCACCTGATCTTGTATTGCACAGACAAACCCCTCGGTTTCCCCGAAGAGGAAATTTTATTATTATTATTTTTATTCTTAATTTCTCTCTTTTTTCTAAGAGGTAAAAGTGGCACGGACCGAGGCCAAGTGCAGAGTAGTTTACATGAATAGGTATGTGTTCTGGGATGAGTTAGACTGAAGGAATTTTCTTGTGATACGACAGGTGTTCAGAATTACAGCTTTTTGCAGAAGATAAATTGTATGAGTCGGGATATCCAAAGTATTTAAACTAGTCACAAGATTTTAGGAATAACACCTGTAGTTGATATTACGATAGGGACTATTTTAACAGTGTTTACACGCCACTGTATTTTAATTTCCATAGCCAGATCTTTGTACTTGCTTATTTTTTCTGCGTGAGTCGATTGCAGATTGTGAGTATTGGGTATCGCTATATCTATCAAGTAAACTGCGTTCTTTTGTTTGTCGTGAATGGTGATGTCCGGTCGGTTAAAATGTACTGTTTTATCTGTTATGATTGTGCGGTCCCAGTGAATTTTCAAGAGGTTATTTTCGAGAATTTTTTCAGGTTTGTATTTCTAATATGGGGTCTTTTGGTCTATAAATTTATTCTCGTATGCAAAGTGTTGATGTAAAACAGAAGCAACTTGGCATGGCGGGGCTTGTAGTCGGTTTGAACTATAGTCTTACAAGCTCCCGTAATATTCTGAATAGTTTCTGAAGCGCAGCTACAGTGTCTGCATAAGTCATTTGATAGATTGCGTTCTTTTATAATATGTTTTCTGTAGTTTCTAGTATAAATAACCTGGTCTTGAATAGCGATCATAAATGCCACCGTCTCCGGAAAGAGCTCGCCTTGCTTAAGCCATGCATTGGACCAGTTTTTATCAACGTGCAGTTGCTCAAGATCTTTGTGGTGTCTTCCGTGGAGGGCTTTCTGTTTCCAAGTATCAGTTTTTTCGGATCTTTGTGACTCATTTACTTGCATGTTTTTATTGCTAAGGTTGAGTGGTGTAAGTTTTTTATCTATCTCTTTTATGTAGTTGTGTAGCTCTGAATGTTCAGCTTTTGTATGAAAATACTGTCTGAGGGTCGATATTTGTTTGTTGTGTAGATTTTGTAGATCTATTATTCTTCTTCATTATTATTATTATTATTATGTAGGTACACTTTTCAGTCACGGGCCCATAGGGACCCGGTCATTTGAAAGGCATTCATGGGGCCGAAGTCAACATTGAAGAGGCCTTTGGTACCATTTAATATAAATGTGAGATGGCTGCATCCATGGAGGCCTCTCCCTCAATGTATCATTGTGATACACTAACGGACAGTCCCCCGCAGTTGCCAAACTATTATATAAGGAAGCTACTTGGAGTGGGCTATGAGGATGGGATACTAAATGGGCTGGATAACAGGGCTATGGAGTGAGATAACGGACATCTGCCTCGAAAATCTCTCACAAATTTAAATATGGCAGATGGTGACTTGCTGCTTAATAACTATCCAACAGGATAGCCGTTGTGTGCCCCCTATCTAGCCACCATGGGGCGGCCAGAGGGCAACACTATGTAAACAGCTAAGGTTGTCGAGTGGTGAGTCTGCGGGGCGCAAGATCTCGTCTCGTCTCTCCCTCTTGGCCAAAAGAATTTAAAGAGAGAGAGACGGTACATCCCTCGGCAGAAGCACAGTCGACCAAAGTTCAGAGCCCCAGGGAAAGAAACCGGCGAACGATGCGAGAAGTATCGAGCAGAACCGCTTTCTGCATCCGCGCTGGAAGCGAACTGCCGCGGAATCCCAACCGTCTCAGGTTGGTTTCGAGACTGGTTGGTATTAACCCGTTCGCGGATAAAACAACTGGGATTATTCCCTGTAACCTTCTGTCAGATATATATTTGTTATTTACTATTAATCTTTTTTGGTCTTCTGAAAATCGTTGTTCTGAAATGTGTGACATATGTGGGTATTGTTTAACGAAAAATGTATGTAATTGTTTACGGTAAGCTGTTGGGTTTGATTCCTGTTCTGTAACTTTGTAGTTTATTCTCATTATAAACTCGTTTAGGTCATAAGACCATCTCATTCTAGAATTTGCTTGTATCGAAGATTGTGAAATTTCGGTTGGATGTGTTCGTGTTTTTTGCAAGTGTGCTGTTACTTCTGCTCTAATTTCAAATGATAGAACGTCTTTGCTGTGATAGTAGTTTGTTGCAAATGATAGAACGTTTTTGGTCTCCTAATCGTTGCTGTGATACTTGAACATCCAGAAATTTTTGAATGAACTGTTGATGAATTTCGGTAAGGTATGATTTTTTGGTATTTGTTTCTAAACATGTACATATTAGATATGCACGCCATATAAACATAAATTCATTTCATCTGTCCATTTGCGTCTCGTGCGTTTGTTACCAGCAGTGGGTGCAGTATGGTCGGCAGCTGCCTCCTGCACAACATCTACTGGTTGTAAACTAGTTGATGATATTGATAATGGAGATGTAGTTTGTAAAAAATGAGATGGTTGGGGTGAAAAGCTATGATGTGATGAACGTGGCGATGAAAATAATGACTCTGTGGATGTAGGTGATTTTGGATAATGATTTTCTTGACGAAATAGCAGTACGGTGCCCCCCCCCCCCCAGAGTACGAAGGGCTGCCCGAGCTTGTTGGCTCGGGACGGGATTCTCCATCACTGGTTCCCGCCTGGGGTAATATATTTCTAATTCTTAAACGCATCGCTATTACGAATTAGTTAATGCTCCGTTGGTCATTGGTAAGTATTAAGCTAGACACTGCCAATAACATAACATAACATAACATAAATACGCTTTATTGTGCACCAAAAGAAAAACAACAAAAAAGACAATACAAAGTTGGAAAAAAACAAAAATATAGGCAACAATGGGCGGTCTTATCGCTTAGAGCGATTTCTTCCAGACAACCTTTGGGTGGAAAATATTTTGGATGTACGTGAAGGTGTAGGCGGTGTACCTATTATAATCAAAAATACTTAAATAATGATCTAGTGTCGTGCTAACTGCGCATCGTTAAACATTGCTTTTGCTGTGCTCTGATATTTAGTCTTCCAAAATATAGTAAAATTAAGATTTCTGAGCTCAAAGTTATATCTAAACAACCCTTAAGTGATTACGTAGATTATTACCTAAAGTGATAACTCGTATTTTGTGTTTAATTGCCCAGAAATAGTGTTCTAAAATCTAACGTGCTAATTTAACTGTCGCATTTAAGTAACCTTGTGCAGTGACCGTGTTACCAAAGTTCATTCACCTCGTGCGGACGGATTTGTCGGCCAGCTGCTGCTGCCGGATTGTGGTCACTTATAAGTTTGTTTACGTCCTGATTGCATTATTGTCGTTAAACAAAATGAATTGCAGAGGGTGTAATCAAGATATTAGTGCTAATGAACTGTTAAAATGCACTCGTTGTGTGCACCGCTACCATTTTAGTTGTGTCAACATAACTACGGCGTATTTTATGGGTTATTCTCATGAACTGGGAAGAAGCTGGATTTGTCCTGACTGCCTTAACGTCACTACCCGAAATAAACCTAGAGGAGATAACACACCGGTCGGAAGAAATTCATTTTTCAAAAATGACGGGGAAAAGTCTCTTACGGTATTGGATGATTCGCTGCAGATAACTGGACAAGGGACAATCACTCAGAACGCTGATAACACCAATCAGCAGACCAAGGAATGCATCTCATATGATCGCTTTTCCGAACTACTTGAGGCGCAATTTAATAATATGAAGCTTACGATAACACAATTACGAGATGAGTTCAAGAGCGAATTAATTAACATTAAAAATAGGGTATCGGCGCTTGAGAGTGAAAATGATCGTCTCCGTACCGAGTTGCAGTCGATTAAACAAACTGGTACTGCCGAGCCTGAAGTAACTTCCCTACAAAACATTATTGCACAACTTCAACTTGATCTCAACGAACGCGACCAATCATCACTCGTGAATGATATCGAAGTCACAGGGGTCCCCGAGTTTGAAAACGAGTCCACGGGTCATATTATACTTGCCATCGCGACCAAACTCAGAGTCCAGCTGGAGGAACGAGACATCGTGAGCGCGACCCGCGCGGGGGCCCGGCGCCGCCCGGCGGCTGGTGAGACGTCCGCGGCCCCAGCGCGCCCCCGCCCGTTAGTGGTGCGCCTCGCCCGCCGCGCGCTACGTGACGACCTCCTAAAGGGCGCCCGGGTAAGGCGTGGGACCGCCACCTCGGACATTGGTCTTCCGCCACATCACCCCCAGCCGTTTCATATCAATGAACGCCTTACCAAAAGGAACCGCGCATTGTTTGGCAGGGCGCGTGAACTCCGACGTTCACACAACTGGCGGTTCGCCTGGACACGAGAGGGACGCGTTTTTGTTCGCCAGAATGAGACGTCATCTGTGCACCAAATTCGTACCGACACTGACTTGGATGCAGTTTTTCGTATTGACATTAATGCTATTCGTTCGTGATTATTATTTTTCGTTATTATTATCATTTTCTACTGGTTACATTACTTTAAATTGTTTACCGTTAATACTATCTTTCCTGAACTTTTACAATGGAAATATTTACACTTATACTTGTAATATTGTAGTGATTCATACGATTTTTGTTACTATTGCATCCGTGCTGTTAAAGGTGGCCGATAAGTCATTCACATACTATTCAGATAAGTCAAATATCCATATATACACCCATATACCTACGTATACACATTATTTATACTACAACTCTTATAACCATTTACACATACATAGTCTACATACTTTATGCAAAACTATAAATACTAAATATATGTTTATGTTTACAAGCTCATTTACATTAAATATATTCTTTTATAAAGCTAACTGCCTAGTTACTAGTTTGGATCTGACGTGTAACGTCTACATATTATTTGTGTATATTCGCCCTGTAACCGCTGGCTACAGGAATGCAGTGCTGATGGGATTTAAGTATTGATTGGATTGATTGAATTGTGGGTAAACTGACTGACCTTTGATGAATGTTGTGGGCGAGCCGACGAATGCGCTGACGGGTTGAGCCTTCTTGTTGGGCTGATGAAGCTGGCGCTTTGGTCAGGAATGTGCAGAATGTCTTGGTGTAACGTGAACACTACACTGGTGAACACTACACTTTCACAACCTAAATGGTAGGTACGCGATATTGTTTGTGGCGGCGCGAATGTGCATATACGTATCGTTAGGTCGACGGTTGCGGCGAAACAGAGTGAGTGAGCCAACGCGCGGGTTGGCGCCAGCGCGCCAGTGCGCAGACGTGCGCCTCGGGAGGCTTGTCGAGCCGAACAGACTGAGTGAATCAGCGCCCGCGCGCGCCTCGAGCCGGCGCGCGGTGCGAGACTAGTCATCCGGCGCATGCGCGCGGATTCGTCACGCTGTAGCGTGAACATCCTGGGGGGGCCGGGGCTGCGACTCCTCTTGAGCTGAGTCCAACGGCAGCCTGGCTATCTTGAACACAGGTCGTCGCAGATTTCCATGGGCTGTGTCCAGATCCACAACTTGGATCACTCCATCCTTGCCAGGCATTGTGCGGAGAATTCTCCCCAGCTTCCATTGGAGCGGAGGCAGGTCATCCTCTTTGATGAGGACCAGTTCACCCACTTGAGGAGGGGAAGAAGGGGAGAGCTATTTGGAGCGGGTTTGCAGGGTATGGAGGTAGGATCTGGACCAGAGAGTCCAAAAGCGCTGAGAGAGCGCTTGAATGAGTTGAAACCGTTTAAGAGCAGATATGGGTCTGTCGTCAAAAGACTGCTCAGGTAGAGCGGTGAGCGGACGACCAATAATGAAATGTCCGGCCGTGAGAGGTTCAAAGTCCGTAGGGTCGGATGAAATCGGGCAGAGGGGTCTTGAGTTGAGTATTATTTCGTGCAGAGCGCCGAACCAAGTTATGTGCTGATTCGCGAGCTTGTGAGTGATTGCATCATTGTTTGACCTGAGGAAGTTCTGAACTTCAATGAGCTGATTCCTAGCACCTACACAGTTTTAAAAACTAACAGGGCTCGTGCTGAGTGAAATTGACCATGTACGTCTGCTATTTTAAGTGAGACGGTTGGCAACAAAATTGGTGTGTTAGTGACGTTCACTACACGTTGTGCGGAGTTACAAGAATTCTCTGTTGGAGTTGAAGTCATTGAGTGAAAATGAACTGAGTGTGTATGTGATGAGTGTGTGTGTGATGAGTGTGCTGAGTGCGCTGAGTGCTGGTTTCATTGAGTGAAAATGAGCTGAATGTGTATGTGATGAGTGAATGTGTGAGTGAAAATGAGCTGAGTGTGTATGTGCTGATTGAATGTGTGAGTGAAAATGAGCTGAGTACATGTGCTGATTGAATGTGTGATGAGTGTGACTGTATGTGAAAATGAGTTATTAAAACTTGAGCGCTACCAACTCCAACGTGCGGATAGCTTGTAACTTGCGCGGGCCGAAATAACAAAGGCTATGTTCAAACGGAACACGGAAAATATACCCGGTTAAAAAAGCAGACAATAACACGAAAAAACTGTCGGCAATATATCACTGCGACACGAGATTACCGTAACATTAAATATCGAAAAGGGCTGATCAACTTGTTCACCAAAATATCATAACAGTATATTTACAACAAAACATCAGTCGTCGAAAATTCTATTTATAGAACAAAACACCTACCTCCTGCCTCGAGCGCGTAAACAAACAAAGAATGTATTTACCTAGCCGAAATCGGATCTAAATGAGCGGACAATCCAATGATGCAATGTATACGTATGTACTCAAAATAAAACGAAATAAAACGAAATAAAACGAAATAAAACTCGAAATAAAGCATTTAAACTGCTGGGTTTCATTCTTCGGATATGTGAACCATTCAGGCGTGCTTCTATTTACAAGGTACTCTTCTTTGCTTATGTTAGAAGTATTCTTGAATTCTGTTGTGTGGTCTGGTGTCCTTTTTATGCGGTGCACGTGGACCGCATCGAGAGGGTTCAGAATAAGTTTCTTAAAGCCCTTGATTATAGAACAGGGAATTATTTTACTGATTATACTTCTTCCGCTTCTCGACACAATATATTTACCCTGACTAGTCGACGTAAACTTATTGATGCTACTTTTCTATATAAACTCGTTAATAACGAACTAGATTGTCCATACCTGCTGCAACTATTATTTTTTAAAATACCGCGCTCCTCCTCTCGTTGCAGTTCGCTAAGATTTCACACTAGTAGGAGCCGAACGAACTACAATAAAAACCGATTTTTCTCTCGCTCTCCTGCATTATACAACGAAATTTTAGGTGACATCGACATCTTCCTGGAAAATAAAAACT
The DNA here is from genome assembly GCA_934047225.1 of Ypsolopha sequella. NCBI lineage: Eukaryota > Metazoa > Arthropoda > Insecta > Lepidoptera > Ypsolophidae > Ypsolopha > Ypsolopha sequella. The sequence continues at coordinate 30,552,255 of OW203991.1, read as the reverse complement.
GTTTCAAGGCCAAAGCAAATAAAATATTTTGTAAGTGATTTTAAAAATGTATTGTTTTGTTTGTATGTCTTTATATATAATTGTTGTCATAACTGTGTGTACCTATATATTTGTTAACAAACCTTGCTGTATAAGTCCGAGTGTTTATTCTAAATGTGTGTGTTATTTCATAAGGGTTCTTTAGGTCTGTTTGAGTTAATTTCTTTTTGTAAAAATTTCATATGTAATGACTGTTTGTAACCTAAATAAATAAATAAATAAATAAAAAAAAACTCGCACCAAAAAAATATCTCGCAAAATACGTGGGTAGATTTAACTTTTCGGGCGATACAAAACTTGTAACACGTTATGAAACTTAAAATGTGAACTATTTACGAGCAGAGTTGAATCACTTCGAGAACATTTGAAAAGATTGGGTCGGGAGTTACATGTAAAAAATGGTACCTAACAGTGTTGAGCAAAATGCTGACTTTGAGTTTAATTAATTTTACGTATGGGGTTTATAAGGGCTGATAATTAATCCCGGGGAGTGACGGGGGGGGTTTAATAAAGAAACATAGTGGACTGTAACAAACAATTGGGCTGAATGGATAACCAATTCCAGAACACAAGATAAGGTGTCAAATTAATACCCGGCACCGGGTCTATAAAATTTTGTTATTTGTTTAAACAAAATGGGTGATCCAAAAGTATATAATTATATTATCTGAGCTGAATAATAATAACAAACGGGATGAACGTGAGTTTATTCTGTAAAGGGGCGGGGGGGGGCCGGTTCTATACCGATAAATGGAATGTTCTAGGCGGCGGCGGTTCTAATTACCTACCCGCAATAGGTATTCGAGACCACAAAATATTTTTTGCCGGGAAAGGGGGCAAAATATTTAACCGGGTGAAAATGGACTGTAAATCGACGGGGGCTGGTTCAAACAAAGTTACGGGCCGGCGGGGGAGAGGCGGGGGGTGATATAAACCAAAAATTTTCCGCTCGACGGACCAAAATTTTTCTTGGATTGAAAATGGACTGTAGTAAATAGAGGGGGGCTGGTTCTAACGGTTCGAAGGGCCAAAATGTGTTTCACTACCGGCTCGAAGTGACCAAAAATTTGGTCACTACCGGCTCGAAGGTCCAAAATGTAACCGCTGGCTACAGGAATGCAGGGCTGATGGGATTTAAGTATTGATTGGATTGATTGAATTGTGGGTAAACTGACTGACCTTTGATGAATTTTGTGGGCGAGCCGACGAATGCGCTGACGGGCTGAGCCTTCTTGTTGGGCTGATGAAGCTGGCGCTTTGGTCAGGAATGTGCAGAATGTCTTGGTGTAACGTGAACACTACACTGGTGAACACTACACTTTCACAACCTAAATGGTAGGTACGCGATATTGTTTGTGGCGGCGCGAATGTGCATACACGTATCGTTAGGTCGACGGTTGCGGCGAAACAGAGTGAGTGAGCCAACGCGCGGGTTGGCGCCAGCGCGCCAGTGCGCAGACGTGCGCCTCGGGAGGCTTATCGAGCCGAACAGACTGAGTGAATCAGCGCCCGCGCGCGCCTCGAGCCGGCGCGCGGTGCGAGACTAGTCATCCGGCGCATGCGCGCGGATTCGTCACGCTGTAGCGTGAACACGCCCTAATGCCTAAACAAAAGCATTTAAAAATTAGCCTGTTTAATGCTGGTTCACTAGGCACGAAACATGACGAGCTTATAGTTGCACTCGGTCGCTTAGATCCAGATATAGTAGCCATAAACGAGACGTGGTTGCGTGAGGGACAGGAGGGCCGAGCTCCCTCCGTGCCTGGCTATCGGTTACGTAACAAACCTAGGCCGTCGAGCACAAATCGCCAGCGCGGAGGAGGTGTGGGTTTTTATGTGCGTACTGGCATCGTTGCTCGTACCCTGCCATATTCTTCATCGTCGGATAGGGTGGAACAGATGTGGCTCTCTGTTAAGATTAATGGCACCAAGTTACTGATCGGCACGGCATACCGTCCCTGGTGGCTACCGGTAGATGAATTTTTCGACTCTCTTACTGAATCAATTACGGCTTTTACTGGGTTCGAATATATTATCCTTTTGGGTGACTTCAATGTAAATATGCTTGAACTTGTCGATGTTAATACAGTCCGTGTTAACCAGTTTCTGCGATATTTAAACCTAATAAATTGTGTCTCAAGTCCCACCCACTTTACACCGCATAGTCAAACTTTAATTGATCTGATTTGTACAGATGCGCCCGTTGTCGATGTTAATGTTAACTATATCCCGGCTCTTCAAGGACATGCAATTGTATCTGTTCAGTTGCGTATTAAAAAACCAAGACCTCCTGTCAAAAAAGTCTGCATTAGACCTCTTACCTCGATCCCTATTGATGAGTTTAACCATGACTTGTTTTCAATTGACTGGAATAATGTATGCCATCACAGTAATGTGAATGATATGGTCTCATTGTTCAATTATTTCATTAATTTCTTATTTGATAAGTATGCACCCGAAAAAACGATTACAGTGCGCTACCAACAAAAACCATGGTTGACCAGTAATGTGAAATACATGATGAAGCTCAGAGACGATGCACATGACAATTATCGGATGTCAAAATCGGATCAACATAGATTACAATACAAAGAGCTTAAACATTTGGTAAATGTAAGTATTTTTTATGAAAAAAAAGGCTTTCTTTGAAAATAATATAAATAAAAAAAGTAGCAACCCGAAACAACTATGGAAAACCTTAAAAAAGTCAATACTACCCGACTACAAAAATAATTCAGAGCTCCCTGAGCATTTTAATGACCCCGACACAATAATTGACCATTTTTCTAAGCTCCCTGGGGTAAACGAAGTGTCTCTGTCAGATCTAACGTATTTAGAGCTCCATCGTTATAGTGATAAGACTTTCAGACTTACTTCAGTGGATGAAAATACAGTTGCAAGGGCAATTATGTCCATAAAAACTAATGCGCAGGGTGTAGATAAAGTATCAATGGATATGATAATATTAACTCTTCCACACACGTTGCCAGTTATCACACATATTATTAATACGTCCATTTTAACTTCCTCATTCCCTGCCCTATGGAAAATGGCAATAGTTAAGCCCATCCCTAAAAATGCTAATCCTATCAGTGCTGCTGACCTACGACCTATCTGTATTTTACCATGCCTATCAAAAATCCTAGAAAAAGTTGTCTATGATCAGGTTTCAGCTTTTTGTGAAAACAATGAAATTTTACCCACAAATCAGTCAGGCTTTAGGAAAGGTTATGGTACTAACACAGCTCTTCTCGACGTTTTTGACAATATATTATCCTCTCAAGATGCTGGTGAAGGTACTATTCTCACTCTGCTTGACTTTTCCAGGGCGTTTGATTGTATTAATACCCCTTTGATGCTTTCCAAACTATCATACTATGGATTTGATGCTAGTACTGTCAAATGGTTTGATAGCTATTTCTCTGATAGATATCAACAGGTCATGCTTAAGTCTGGTGATGCATCTTTGTCCCCGCGTCCACACCTTGTAGATAGGGGAGTTCCCCAAGGCTCAATTCTCGGCCCTTTATTGTTCATCTTGTACAGCGCTGATTTAGTACACTCGATATCATCTTGCAGATTTCATCTTTATGCCGATGATTTACAAATGTATCTTTCTACGGATAGTACTAATTTAGCTTCAACAGTGGACAGAATTAACCATGATTTAAATAATATCTCTGAATGGGCTGAAAAGAACTGTCTTTCCTTAAATCCTGCAAAATCAAAATTCATGATTTTGGGATCAAAAAAAAAAGTTAGTACAATCGGCCTAAAACATCCAAAAATTCTTATAAAAGGACAGCCCATTGAAAGAGTCTCAGTAGCAAAGAATTTAGGTCTTATTATGGATGAACATCTTCACTTCGAAGATCATGTCACTGAACTGGTACGCAATAGTTTTTACAGACTTAAAGTACTTTATAATGTTCGACAATTCCTTAGTGTCGATATCCGAGTGACATTGTGTGAAACGCTCATTTTGTCTAGATTGGGTTACTGTATCAATGTTTATGGCTCTTGCATTTACAAAAAGTCCCAACGTCTCTTACAAAGAATTCAGAATGCTTGCGCGCGATTTTGTTTTAAAATTCCTCCTCGGTCACACGTAACACCTTTCCTGAATGACGCAGACATTCTGAATATGGAAAGTAGGCAAAAGCTTTACTTAGCCACGCTATTGTTCGGAGTCATACAAACAAAGGTACCGCCTTATTTGTTTACAAAACTGAACTGGCGTGGTTCGCGTCGGGTTGCTAGGGCTTGCACTATGCCTCTCTCTTTGCCTCACCACCGGACAGCTGCTTTCAGAGGCAGTTTTTCTTTCATGACCAACAAATGTTGGAACGATATTCCGCCACCCCTTCGTAACCTTACAAAAAAACATTGCTTTAAAGCGAAGTATCGGTTGCATTTGCTGGCCATGCAAAGAAAAACTGTAGCAAAGTCCTATTAAGGCAAGCAGTGGTGCATTATCATATTATTTTGGTACAAATTTTTTTTATTTTTCAATCTATTATTATTTTCATTTCATATTACATTAATTTGTTTTTATACCATATTACATAAATATATTAAATATAATATTCACTCATATGTATTACACTCACATAAATAACACAAAATTAAAAGTTCAGCACGTCGCTCTTCTACGGTTCCGGCAGAATGATCAGTGCTGCATTGTGAATCTTTGCAGCAAATACTGAGTCGGAGCCCTTTTACTATTGTAATATGTCCATAATTATGTATCTGTCTCATTTTTATTATTGTTGAAACTTGTTCCGTGTATTTTATTGTTAATGTAAATATTTAATTGTGTTGAATGTGAATTGTGTACGTATTGTAATAGTGAATAAATGTTTTATCTATCTATCTATCTATCTATCTGAATATATTTATGTATATATTAACTCAATACGTAAACTAGACACAAAATAAATAAATACCTATTACATTCAATTAAATACAAAATATATACTTGTGTATAAAGATAGATAGAAATATATAATATATTTCCACCCTCACGTGGCATAAGGTGGTCAAGCCGGACGTGGAGTTAGATTTGTGAGGGGCTTATTATTATTATTATTATGTACCTGATAATTTAATGTTTATTTGAATAATTGAAAAGTAGAGCGTAATAGAATTATCTGTAAAACTGTTCTATTATGTAAATAATAAATAAATAAAAAGTATTGAATTTAAACTGTAACATAATAATACTCACGCTTTCTTCTTCATAGTTGCTTGTAAATCCATACAACGTGTTTCTCACTGAAAAAAACAAGGGTTGAAAAATTATTCAAATTCAAATTCAAATAGTTTATTTTGCAAAGCAGGTATAGATATATACACTTTTTAGACGTCTAATCTAATAAAGAAAATATATGTTGTCGAGGATCCGAAATATTATAGCAATGAAAATGCGGTGCTCCTCTCGTATGATGTATAATTTGTATAACTGATTGAATTTGGTACAATAGACAAGGTGAATATGGTAAACAGTGTCGTGTCTTCGTCGTTCTAGATAGATCTGTCGATGCTCGCTCGGACGTCTTGTCCCTGCCCCCGCACCGGGGGGTGAAGAGACCAGTTCTGTTATCTATTGGGCCGCAACATCATCCCCGGCCCTCGAACACGTAGGGGTTCGAGGATCTGAAGCTGCTGCTCCATGTTGATTGTTCAGTTCTGTAGGTTTCGGCAGCGGGCACAATTTGTTAATAGCACGTCGATAAATGCCTTGGGTAGTATATACATCTGCTACTCTTGAAATGTTGTCAGATCCTGGATAAAGTTTTTGGATTCTTCCTAGTTTCCATTTCATGCATGGAAGATTTGGATCTTTGATGACCACCAAATCGTTAACTTGCAATCCTTCTTGAATGATGCGCCACTTCGTCCGTTGCTGTAACTCAGACAGGAATTCACTCTGCCACCGATTCCAAAATTGCTGCCTCACTCGTTCAATGTACTGGTATCTGCTAAGTCTATTCGGGTTGATGTCTAATAAAGACGGAGACGGTATTGATGTGAGTGCTCTGCCGATCAAGAAGTGTCCAGGAGTGAGAGGTTCAAGGTCACAGGGATTCGATGATAATGGGGTCAAAGGTCTGGAATTAAGGATTGCTTCAACTTGAGAAAACAGTGTCGACAACTCCTCAAATGTCATATGAGTATTTCCTAAGGTACGTAGTATATGATGCTTTGCCGATTTAACGCCTGCTTCCCAAATCCCTCCAAAATTTGGTGATCCAGCTGGGGAAAACGTAAACTTGATACCCTCGCCAGCAGCAAATGAAGCTATGCCTTTGTTCCCTGATTTAATAAATCTGCCTATCTCGTTATTCGCACCAACGAAGTTAAGACCGTTATCACAAAACATCTCAGTTGGCTTTCCACGGCGTGATATGAACCTCTTGAGGCATAAAATGAAGACGTCGGTTGTCAAATCACTAGCTACTTCCAGATGGATGGCTTTAGTACTAAAACAAATGAAGAGACACAAATAGCATTTTGTGATTTTACAACCGCGTCCTTTGCGATCAGTGATGTAAAATTGACCTGCCATATCTGTTCCGCAGATTTCAAATGGAAGATTAGGATTGACACGAGACGAAGGTAAGTTTCCCATTAAAGGAGTTATTGTTTGACCTTTCATAATTCTACACTTCTTACAGTTATCAACTACCTTTCTAGCTAATTTTCTGCCATTTATAGGCCAGAACTTTTGTCTTACAGAGTTCAATAACAACTGAGCTCCGCCATGTAAGTTTTTCAAATGTTCTTGTTCAAAAAGAAGAAGTGTAAATCTATGTTTGCTGTCTAATAATATTGGATGCTTTTTATTATGTTTCAGATGAATTTTGGAGCCGGCCACCAACACGCAGCAGACCGTTCTCATCGATGAATGGAGATAACGCACTAAGACGAGATTTGTTTGGTAAGTTTTTTTTATTTTTTAACAATTTTATTTCATTAATAAAGAAGGATTCAGATTGAGATTGTCGTATTAAATAATTCAAAGAAGCGTTGTACTCACTTACTGACAAATGCTCAGTCATTTTGGATTGCAAGTTTCTAAGATTATAAATAAACCTTAGAACAAAGGCAACCTTTCTTGTTAAAGAACCCAAATTCGAATAATTGTTGAAGTTTATGAGTTTCAATGAATTAATCGCGTCACTTTTATTTGTAGTGCTATTTGATACAATGTCACTACTAAAATGAGTTTTTATTTCGGGAAGTTCATTACTGTGACCATGCATCTGTGGCCATTGTGACTGATTGTCTAATAAAAAAGAGGGACCCTTCCACCAAACTACTGCATCGCGTAGTTTGTGAGGGTCAACGCCTCTAGATGCCAGGTCGGCTGGATTTTGATCGCCTGGAATATGTCTCCAGACACCATCTGGAGACAGCTCCTGGATCTCACCAATTCTGTTGGATACAAAGGTTTTTAACTTTTGTGGATCTGTTTTGAGCCAACCTAGGACTACTGATGAATCGGTCCAGTGGTATACTTGATTTATTTTACAACGAAGAGAAGATAAAACTTTTGTACTAAGTCGCACGGATAAAAGTGCACCCAGTAACTCAAGACGTGGGATACTAATCGGTTTTATTGGTGCAACCTTTGCTTTGGCACATAACAAACTTACAGTAACCTTCTTGTCTTCATCAATACTGCGTAAATAAATTAAACCGGAATATGCTGCCTGAGAAGCGTCAGAAAATGAATGAAGTTCAATTTTTTGTGGTGAGTCACACAACGCAAATCTGGGTTCTTCTATGAACGAAAGTTCTTTGACATTTTGTAAAAATGTAACCCATTTGTATTTAACTTCATTGGGCACTGGATCATCCCATTCCAATTTAGTTTGCCACAACTTTTGTAATATGATTTTAGGAATTATAGTGGTTGCACTTAATAAACCCAGTGGATCAAATATTTTTGCTGAATTTGATAAAATTGTACGCTTCGTTACCGGTGACACAGACTCTACCTGAGATGGAAATTGCAACACATCAGATGATGGATTCCAGACCAAGCCTAGCAGATTTGATTGCGATGTTACATCGAGATCCTTTGGAGTATTTGAATCTACAAAGCTGTCAAATATTTCTGGTGCATTTGTACGGAATTTATGCATTGGAAAACAGGCAGAGTCTAATGTCTCTTTGACAGATTTACAAAGGTAGGTTAATTCTTCTATAGTAGAAGCACCGCTCAAAAAATCATCGACATAAAAGTCGTGTTTTATAACTTCAGCAATATTAACATCAGTGCATTCTTTTGAAAGCTCTACTAAGCAACGTGTAGCTAAATATGGGGCTGAAGCTGTGCCATAGGTGACTGTGTTTAATTGAAGAACACTTAATGATTTCGTGACGTCATCTCTCCACAATATCAACTGTAGATGTCTCTGACTTGGATTGACAGCTATACATCTATACATTTTTTGTATATCGCCAGATATTACATAACGATGTTGTCTAAATCTAAGGAGAATCGACAGTAAGTCATCCTGTACGACAGGACCCACGTATTGAATGTCGTTCCAAGATTTTCCAGATGTTGTTTTGCACGACGCATCGAAAATTACACGAACCTTGGTTGTTTCGCTTTTTTCACGTATTACGGCGTGATGAGGTAAGTAGCATCCAAAAGATGGTTGTGAAATAGGTGTAAGATGACCTAAATTCTCATATTCCTTTATGAAGCTTACATAACTTTGTTTTAATTCAGGATTTTTATTTAATTTACGTTCGAGACTCATAAATCGGCTTTTGGCTATTGTGTATGAGTCACCCAAAACGTCTGGTGACTCTTTCAAAGGAATAGAGACGCTAAATTGACCATTAGGTTGGCGATTTGTGGTTTGTTCAAATAGAACTTCACAGACGTTATCCTCGACGGATAGTTTAGGCTTGGATACAGGTAACTCCTCGAGCTCCCAGAATTTGGAAAGCTGCGTGTTTATTTCAGAAGAAAAATGGCACTGTAAATACCTGGAGGAGTGGCTACCGCTTGTTGGGCCAGCCACAATCCATCCAAAGTGAGTATTTTGTAATACGGGATTGTTACACCCTAGTTTGACCTGACCCGCAGTAATCAGCTCCCAAAAGATGTCTGCTCCGAGAAGTAGATCAATATCAGAAGGATGATGGAACTCTGGATCTGCCAGAAGAATGTTCTTGGGAATCTGGAATTGTTTTTTAATTTCCATTTGAGGTAGTTTATCAGTAATAACAGGTACAACAAAACACTTAACTGGAATACTGAAGGAAGTTGCTAATGAATTTAATGTAAGATTGCAAGATTTATTGACGTTTGTTGTGCTGTTGTTTAAGCCTGTTATACAGCGATATTCATTTGTAGATAATTCACACTGAATTTTATTTACAGCTGACTGAGTAACGAAGGATGATTGACTGGCATTGTCCAGTAAACATCTTAAAGTGTATTTCTTGTCATTGTTTGTAACCTCGACCAAGGCTGTAGACAGAAGAACCTCGCCGGAAGATACAGCAGACATGTTAACAGAAGGTATATTATTAGATGTTGACTGTACAGGTAACGATGCAGGCAAGTAAATGACATTAACTTGGTTAATTTGTTCAGATTGTTGAACAAAAGAAGAAGCTTGTTCCGGAATATCGGTACTTTGTAGTTTATATTGCTTATGTAAAATAGTATTATGTTTTCTTTTACAGAAGCGGCAGCCACCCAGTCGACATTGATATGATTGATGGCCTCCTCGAAGGCAGTTAGAACATAGCTTCCATAGATGAACTTTATGGATTCTTTCATCTACAGACAAAGCCTTGAATTTTGTGCATTCATATAATTTATGTGATTGTTTACAGAATGCACATTGCGATTGCATACGTGAATCTTGAGATGAATGAAAAGATTTTGTACTGGGAAGACTATGACGCCTATCAATTTTTGTATTTAGATTATGATTATCAACCCTATTGTTTGCATTAATTGTCTTTAAAACAACCGCCCTCTTGGTAAGGAAATTATAAAACTCTGTCAATGATGGTGAATCATGCAGACCGTTTTTATACTCCTCCCATTTTCCAGAAGTAGCGGAATCTAACTTTAAGGATGCCATAAAAATTATAAGAGTATCCCAATTATTTGTAGATTCACCCATTTGGTTAAGTGCGTGCAGATGTTTCTTTATGGTGTCAACTAAGTTGCATAGGTTGTCAGCTGACTCCTTAGAAAATGCTTCCATTGAAAATAAAGCTCTCAAATGATGATGAATCAAAATGTTTTTATCATTAAATCTATCGCAAAGTGAAGTCCATGCGAGTTCATAGTTGTTTGCGCACAAATTAATCGATTGAATAACTGCTCTGGCCGGCCCTGATAAGCAAGACAATAAGTATTGAAACTTATTTACGTCGTCAATTGAATCGTTTTTATGAATCACCGACAAAAAAGTATCCCGAAATTCGAGCCAATTTTCACTTAAACCGTCAAATGAAGACAAACGCATGGGGGGAAGTTTAACATTGTTTATATTTTTTGATTTTGTTTGAGACTGGTTTTCTTCCACATTGCTATGTAATCGTGTCAATGACTCGCTAAGTTCCTGCGCTTGAGCAATAAACGAAAAATACTCATTTTCGAATGAGTCTCTCTCATCCAATTGCGCCTCAGAATCATCATACGTTTCAATTTGTGTATGAATTTGATCAAATGACGTAAACATGTCCTGCATGTTACTTATTTTCAAACTTAGTTGATTACACTCCGCTTTCGTGAATTTATCATGATCTATATTTAATAATGGAGTCAAATAGTTACCAAATCGGGTTAAACGACCTTTCATGACCCCTCTTTGTTTAATTAACGATTTTAAATCAGCCATAGTACGTAGGTGCGAACAACGATAATATCAGAAACGATTAAAACTACAAATATTTCTATGAATAAGGAACAAACAAATGCTTACAGTTTACGTCCAGCGGTAATAGCAAACCGGTTTAGAGTAGACTTCCAGTTGCAAGTTGCAGTGATGGTAAATGTCGCACTTTAGTTTTCCACAGCTCGCTCACACACCAAACCCTGAAATAAGTCGGCAAATCTAGTTGACTAATTGTTTAAAACTATTGTTTATTATATTATTTTGCTTTTAAGCAATTAAATGAGATTGCATGTGATATGTACGGCAGAATGAAAAATTAAAAAATGAATTTGCGTTGAAAACAAAATGCAAGCTGACTTTGTAATTGGTAACTTGGTTATATTATTATTATTTACCAATTTAGCTAATTTACGAACATGATTTTATGAGCTTTGCTTTTTAAATTGAATAAGTATTTTCATTTAGCTAGGTAGCTAACAAATGTTGTAGTAAACTAAATCTAAAACACAAAGAAAAATGATGAAGCAAAATGGCTGCGAGTGGACTTTGCCCTAGCTATTTGCTTTCGATTTTTGTTGCACAATTAAAACACTTAGCACTTGAAGCTTCACCAACACTGTCAACACAAGCTGAAATGTAACACAGGAATTAGGGACTAAAGAAGAACATGGATGGGAACGGATACTTCCTTTGTTCCAACGATCTCGGGTCTCACTAATTCCGTGCGTCGGTCGTCTATTTTTCTTTCTTCGATTGCTGTTCAAGTGCTGCCACGGTCGCCAAGATGTCGAGGATCCGAAATATTATAGCAATGAAAATGCGGTGCTCCTCTCGTATGATGTATAATTTGTATAACTGATTGAATTTGGTACAATAGACTAGGTGAATATGGTAAACAGTGTCGTGTCTTCGTCGTTCTAGATAGATCTGTCGATGCTCGCTCGGACGTTTTGTCCCTGCCCCCGCACCGGGGGGTGAAGAGACCAGTTCTGTTATCTATTGGGCCGCAACATATGTAATAAAATAATAAATGTACATGAACTAAATTAAAAGTTTATTTAATTTATGTAGCAATATATTAACGATTAAAATGATAGGTAAAATATATATTATACAAGGTAAAATCCAATCAGCCGCCCGAACCCACACCGGAGACCCGGCCAGGGACCAGGAGCCGCATTTCCGAATCGCTCGTTCCCAACCCACGCGCGAAAGCACATACCCATCTCACGTTGCACATCAGAACTTGTCATTTGCAAGATGAGACAGGCATACACTTCCGCACGCGAACCGAACCCGAACGACCCAAAAACACGGCCCCAGGAACAAGGTTCAATGATCACCAACCGAGCCCCCAGCACGAATCCAGGCGGCCGACCAAATCCCATCCTATATACTACATACTAATAGGTTACATATATAAATACATGCCTACCTCCGCCAATTCGATTAGTCTTGCTAAGAAGAAGGGCAAGAAACTTAGCAAGATCATGTCTTTTTTTTCACCATAAAACTTATGCTATACAATATATGACTTATATCTACTTTAACCAAGGGATAAGAAAATACAAGACAGCAGGAATTCAGGTTAATGAAAAAAAGAAAAACATATATATCTTTGTCTACCTGTCTCATATAGTCCTTTTCCTTTTACAGTCTGTAATGAATTAATGTTTACACCTTAGAGGTATCATAAGTTAAGAAATTATACTATTTAATTAAATTATAACTTACTATCATTATCACTGTAACACCATGCTTCACCATCATCCAAATATACATTTATTTTATAATATGCCTTTTTCAATAGGCCCTGCTTAATATACAGTTTAAACTTATTCTCTGACAAAGTAAGGACCTCCTTTGGAAGTTTATTGTAAAATCTTATACCATGTCCTACAAAAGAGGTACTCACCTTAGCGAGTCTGATTTTTGGAAAAGCCAGTTTATGCTTATTTCTGGTTTCCTTACAATGTTGCTTACCAAGCCTTGGGAAAGACTCAACATTTTTTCTGACATATCTAAGGACTTGGTAAATATATTCACAAGGAACCGTTAATATATTAATTTCTTTGAACTTTTCTCTTAATGAATCCCGGTGCTTCATATTATAAATAGCCCGAATTGCTCTCTTCTGCAAAACAAAGACTGCGTCTGTATCCGCGGCTCTACCCCATAACAGCATGCCGTATGACATAATGCTGTGAAAGTAACTAAAATAGACTAGTCTAGCAGTATCTACATCAGTAATTTGTCTTATGCGTCTAACAGCGTATGCGGCCGAACTAAGTCTACCACATAGGGCTTCTATGTGGGGACCCCACTGAAGACGAGAGTCTACCGTAATGCCCAAAAACTTAGTTTCGTTAACTAACTCCAGCTTGGACCCCTGCAAAAGCAAATTACCATCCACTTGAATTACATTTGGCAACGTAAATTTTATACACTTTGTCTTTTTTGCGTTTAAAACTAAATTATTTACAGTAAACCAATCAAGCACCAGTGATAAAGTTGTATTCGCGCCGTCAAGGATATCTTTACGGCTATTAACTTTAAAAATAAGTGACGTGTCGTCTGCGAATAATACTATCTTCGTTAAGTCTTTAACTAAATATGGAAGGTCATTTATGTAAATTAAAAACAGCAAGGGCCCTAATATGGAACCCTGCGGGACACCCATTTTAACTAATGCTCCACTTGATTTTACCCCGTTAACGTCTACCTTTTGAATACGATCACTAAGATATTACTTCAATAACGCCAAAGATTTGCCCCTCACTCCGTAGTGATCCAATTTACATAAGAGTGTTTCATGATTAACGCAATCAAAGGCTTTCGAGAGGTCGCAAAATACACCAAATGCATCTTGCTTTTCTTCCCAAGCATCAAAAATGTGCTTAACTAAAGCAACTCCTGCATCTGTGGTTGACATCCCTCTAGTGAATCCATATTGTTCACAGTGAAGCAACTTATTTAAATTAAAATGAAATAACAATTGATTAAAAACAATTTTTTCAAAAACCTTACTCAATACCGGTAAAACTGACACAGGTCTATAGTTTGAAGGGTCCCCGTTGTCGCCTGATTTAAAAAGGGGGATCAATTTACTAAACTTTACTAAACTTATGTACCTACAGGTTAACTGATATAATTTACTTCCTTCATCACTTTCGTGATTGACTTAACGAAATTATTCCGCAGATAGTGCTTGACAATAAAAGTACTGACGTTTAAAACTCTTTCGTGAAATGATTTTTGAGAAATCTTATTAAATCAGATTTTTTATTACTACTAGTTTTTACCCACGGCTCCACCCTCGTTGATTTTCCGATCATTTTCCGATCATTCTCAGTTCTCAATAAACATGTAGCCCTCACCTAGGGCTGCGTATTTGCGCCGTTTGTCTGACTCCGCTGACGTTGCCGCCACGCCCGCTCTGGAAGCGGTCGCTGAAAGGTGGGATGGCGCCACCCGTATCGATGCAAGTTGCATCCCACACCAACGGCCGCCCATTCTTCCAAAATTCAAAATTCAAAAAGTTTATTTTGCAAAGTAGGTATATATAATACACGTTTCACAAGTCAAATTTTAATCTTATAAAAATATATGTAATAAAATAATAAATGTACATGAACTACTTAGATTAAATGTTTATTTAATTTATGTAGCATTATATATACGATTAAAATTATAGGTAAAATATTATTATACAAGGTGAAATCCAATCAACCGCCCGAACCCATACCGGAGAACCGGCCAGGGACCAGGAACAAGGTTCAATGATCACCAACCGAGCCCCCAGCACGAATCCAGGCGGCCGACCAAATCCCATCCTATATACTACATAGTAATAGGTTACATATATAAATACATGCCTACCTCCGCCCATTCGATTAGTCTTGCTAAGAAGAACGGGCAAGAAACTTGGCAAGATCATGTCTTTTTTTTAACATAAACTTAAACTATACATTGAATTACTTATATCTACTTTAACCAAGGGATAAGAAAATACAAGACAGCAGGAATTCAGGTTAATGAAAAAAGAAAAACATATATATCTTTGCCTACCTGTCTCATATAGTCTATTTCCTTTTACAGTCTGTAATTAATTAATGTTAACTCTTAAGAGGAATCAAAAGTTAGGAAATTATATTAATTAATTAAATTATTACCTACTATCATCAAAATTAGTATCATTATAACACCATGCTTCACCATCATCCAAATATTCATTTATTTTATAATATGCCTTTTTCAGTAGGCCCTGCTTAATATACTGTTTAAACTTATTCTCTGACAAAGTAAGGACCTCTTTTGGAAGTTTATTGTAAAATCTTATACCATGTCCTACGAAAGAGGTACTCACTTTGGCGAGTCTGATTTTTGGAAAAGCCAGTTTATACTTATTTCTGGTTTCCTTACAATGTTGCTCACCAAGCCTTGGGAGAGACTCAACATTTTTTCTAACATATCTAAGGACTTGGTAAATATATTCACAAGAAACAGTTAATATATTAATTTCTTTGAACTTTTCTCTTAATGAATCCCGGTGCTTCATATTATAAATAGCCCGAATTGCTCTCTTTTGCAAAACAAAGACTGCGTCTGTATCCGCGGCTCTACCCCATAACAGCATGCCGTATGACATAATGCTGTGAAAGTAACTAAAATAGACTAGTCTAGCAGTATCTACATCAGTAATTTGCCTTATGCGTCTAACAGCGTATGCGGCCGAACTAAGTCTACCACATAGGGCTTCTATGTGGGGACCCCACTGAAGACGAGAGTCTACCGTAATGCCCAAAAACTTAGTTTCGTTAACTAACTCCAGCTTGGACCCCTGCAAAAGCAAATTACAATCCACTTGAATTACATTTGGTAACGTGAATTTTATACATTTCGTCTTTTTTGCGTTTAAAACTAAATTATTTACAGTAAACCAATCAAGCACCAAATGCATCCTGCTTTTCTTCCCAAGCATCAAAAATGTGCTTAACTAAAGCAACTCCTGCATCTGTGGTTGACCTTCCTCTAGTGAATCCGTATTGTTCACAGTGAAGCAACTTATTTAAATTAAAATGAAATAACAATTGATTAAAAACTATTTTTTCAAAAACCTTACTCAAAACCGGTAAAACTGACACAGGTCTATAGTTTGATGGGTCACCGTTGTCGCCTGATTTAAAAAGGGGGATCAATTTACTAAACTTCATTAAGTCAGGAAAGATACCACATTTATTAAAAATTAATGCCAAATAAGGAGCTATTAAATCAATAACAGAACTTATAACTTTTTTCAAGTTAAGCGATTTAAATGCTTTAATTACAGTTAATGAATTAATATGTTTAAAAGCAAATACAGAAAGACACTGAGGTACGTTATCTATTAAAAGATCCTGCGCAAGCCCAGGGCTTGAATTTAAATCTTTAGTTGTTAAGGACGGAATTTCAGTAAAGAATTGTTCAAAGGCATTCGCAACCTCTTTATCTCCCGTAACGACTTCATTGTTAATACTTAACTTAAGCTCGTTATCACGTTTCTTACTTTTCCCAGTTTCAGTATTTATGATGTTCCATACTGTTTTTACTTTGTTATCGGACCTTTTAAGTTTTTTATTTAAGTAGAAACATTTTGCTTTTAAACACACCAATTTAAAAATGCGTGAGTAATTTTTCATGAATTCAGTAAATTTAACATTATTATTGTAGGACTTTTTGTCGTATAATTCGTATAAATGATTTCTGCTTTTGTAAATACCTGGAGTCGCCCAGTCACTGAAGGTGATTTTACTTTTGTTAGAAAGTTTTTGCATCTTAAACGTATTTTCGAACTCATTGGAGACTATGTTGAAAAGGTCTGTAAAGAGTGTTTGGATCGTCTTGAAGAAGATTAAAATGTGCCAATTTAACTTCTAGGATTGCTTTGAAACAATCTACTTTGTGAGCTGTAATAGGCCTGCAAAAAGCTTTTTTGGGCAATTGATTTACGCTTTGTTTAATGGTTATAGTTTGGCCACTGTGATCGGACTGCAAGCGGTCGATTACTTTATTGTCTGAATATTCGCAATCACAGAATATATTGTCGAGGCATGACGGAGTATCCCGAGTAATTCGAGTAGGTTCTAAGAACACATTAGACAAATTAAATGATTTGAATAAATGTATTAATTTTGAGCGCATAATCGATTTTTCTACTAAATCTACGTTAAAATCTCCACATATAATAACTTTTTTCTTGGCATCAAATAATAATTTTAAAACCTCTTCCATTGCTTTTTCAAAAATGTTGTAATCTTGTCCTGAGGGTCGGTAAGCACAGAGGATAATATTATATGTACTCATTTCTATGCAAGCTAATTCAATTTGATGTTCTACAGAAAGTTTTACAATGTCTTTTCTTTCCTTTGCTTTTATATTATTTTTTACAAGAATCATGGATCCACCTTTTTGTATTTTTAATCTATTGTAGCAGCTAAGAACACTAAAATTATTCACATTAAACTGCATATTATGTTCATGTAGATGGTGTTCAGTTACACACAAAATATCTGGTTTTGATTCCTCTAAGAACAACTCGATTGAAAGTATTTTGCCGAGAAAGCCGCCTTGTATATTTTGATGTACCAACTTTAATACAGGCAGCCCTCCCGTTGTCTTCAATTCTAAAAAGAATTTTTTACAATTTTGTTAGTATTTGTACTAACCGTGTCAATAGGGACAAAATTATGTAAATAATTAACATTACAAATACCATCTGTTTGATAAAAGACGCTCGTTGCTACCACAAATTGTAGCTTAGAAAGTGGTAATGTTTCTGACTAGTGACGGGCATCGGCGTCACTGGTGCGAGGGTTCCATAACCACGCTCAGACACCACTAATTTTATGTTAAAGGGCGATATTAGCAGCTGGAACAGGGGCCCATAAGCTGTCCCAGATCTATAATCTACAAATATCTTATATTCTACAAAATATAGTACAAAATGTCCTACCAGACAAGTGTATGATGACCTCATCAGCTAGTCTTCGCACGGAATCCTTCCGCACGTGGACTCCAAGGCGTTCCAATGTTGTGGCACGTGGTTCACCTTCCACGAAGAATCTAAACACGACCCACCTACCCCGGGATGCATCCAAACCCAGAAGAAATGGTAACGTGACAAAGATCTGCACTTGTTGCACACCGCGTGTACATAGGTTATTTCACACACACAGTAAATATACTAAAGGTGGCCTTCACGCCAAAATATTGTCAGACCCTGACGTAATAATGTTTTTAACGATGTCCACATCAATTTCCCTCGTATTAAACCATTTTAAATACCAAAAATGTGGTCGACCAAGACCTTTTCCAAAATTACGTCCTATCCGAGGTATTTGACAGCTCCAAGAGGGGGAAGTGTTACCACACACAAAAAACAAAATCGTTGACCGAACACTCGACTGATGCGTTCTAAAAATATACATTTTATTCATAACACCATCAATTATAACAGGTATTGGAAAATTTTCTGTTACACACTTTGTAACAGATTCACTACATTCTAAAATGCATGCTAACTTAGTAGCTAATTGTTTTTAATAATAATTTGCAAGGTACAAAGTACCTTCTGTCAAAGAAAAATTACGAATGTGGATATTCGTTTTAAAGTTGTGCATGCACATATTCAAATTATATAAATTAGTTTTTTGTGACCCTGTAAGTAATTCTGAATAAGGGAATTCACAAATAATGATTTTTTAAACCCTAAGCTGTAACATTAGCTCGAGATATTTAATAAGGTCACTTTGTGTGATACCTGTACTATTTCCTATTAACAGAACAATTGTAGTATTTAATTTAAATTCCATTTTAAGCAAACGTTCTACAATTTGTATGAAAGATGCACCTGGCATGCAAATATTGGTGACTTTCTGCACAAGTTTATTTCCTAATAAGGGCCCTAAGTTTTTTCCAATAGTGTCTGTAAACACAACAGTATTTTGTCCTTGCGACGCTGAGGATCCAGTCGCTGACGCAGCAACCGACAAGGGCTCAGAGGGCTGAGGGGAAGAGCTCGGCGTGGGCAGCGCGTTAGACGCAGGTGCAGGATCTGACGTGGTTTCCACTGCAGGAGTGGATGATGGTTCTGCGCCATGACCGGAGCCTCGACGAAGGCGAGCAGAACGGTGACGTTGCCTTCGACGGGTAGCCTTGCTCTTAGGTTGAGGTGTGGAGACCGGTGTTTTGGGACGCTGGTAACGCTGACAGTCCTCACCTCCGGACTCGGACGGGGGCACTGGCACTTCAGGAGAGCCTGGGGACACTTTCAGACTAGTGACAGAGGTGTGCTCCTGTGCGGGTGATGTCATAGTCATGCCAAGGTGTCTCTGAGATGGTGAGAGGCCCATAGACGTATGCAGATCTTGAGGGGTCAGTATAGGTGGAGTGTCCGGAAAAGCCGGAGTTGCAGATGACCTACACAGCAGGCAGCTACTGTGTATGCAGCTACGTTCCTCTGAAGGCTGTGTCGCTTTTACAAGGAACTGTAGTTTTTCATCATTGCTGTCTATGATTTCACCCATGGATTCAGCAATTTTCAACATTTCTGCAAAGGTTACATCCTGCTGAATAAGCTCATCCCTTGCAGCATGATATTTTTGTCGCATGGCCTCTAGTTCCAATCTCAATTCGGTGATTTCGCTCGATTGGTGTGTTACAGTCACATTAGTTGAGTCGATAGTGTGTAATGTTGAATGAGATTCATCGCAGCCAACTAATTCATCATATAGTACCATAGATGTTTGTAGGGTTCGCTCTGCTTCATGGTTTTCTCGTTCCATGATTACTTGTTGCAGTTCATTATGGGCCTTTGCAAGCTGCTGTTCAAGGTCACATATTTTTTGTAGTGGTGCATTTTGTCCATGGGATGAGCGTCATAACATCCGGCCTCTTGCCATCGCCACGCGCTAAACCTTTAGGCTCTAAAATAGCCCGCACGCTGACGCTGGCAAGGGCCCGACGGATGACGTCATTTAGAGCGGCATGACGCAGCAAGCGGCCGGCACTGCGCTGACATGCCAGACCGTGGTGATCAAGCTGATCGACGCTTCTACCGCAACGGCAGCGATGTGGCTCATTTGTCTTAGCACAGAGTCTCAGATTGATGGTGTAGTGTGCGTAGAGCACACCAATGAGTGTACTAATATTGTATGCGTTAGCCATGTAAGGATAGTGTAAGATCATAATATAGGAACGATCACTGTAGATCAGAGGAGCATTCTATTTCGGACAATATACGTAAATTACTGAATTACTTTTGTCTTTCAATTCAATGGCCAAAGAAAATGTTGTTCTGTCCAAATGGGTCCTTAAACTAACCTGACCTCGATGATTATTGTTAGCCAAACAATGTCAATGGGGACTAGCATTAGTCCCTGACATATGGTAATCGTAATTATGGTGCCGGTCACAAGTCCGGGCGCAAGCAAAAACCGAAGAGGGGAGCCTAGTTGATGGTTTTGCTCGTATAGGGGCTGGGACCGCCGATGCCAAATGAAAGTCGGGATAACACGTTGCAGGCAGGTTTATTGTACACCATTCGATCAAGGAAGGAAGTAAGAAGCGACAGTTCACCGGAAGTTATACAAAAACATTGCTATACATAAAAATTACCATTTCGGTGTTGCTATAATATGCAACATGCTGCCGCCTTACAAGAACTTGTAATTCAAAATTAAACTTTTATACAATGAAATTACAACAAAAAAAATTATTAACAAGAAACTTGAACTTGAC
Source organism: Ypsolopha sequella (assembly GCA_934047225.1). Classification (NCBI taxonomy): domain Eukaryota; kingdom Metazoa; phylum Arthropoda; class Insecta; order Lepidoptera; family Ypsolophidae; genus Ypsolopha; species Ypsolopha sequella. The sequence goes on along the minus strand of OW203991.1, from coordinate 30,531,556 downwards.
CTTCGCCATTATTTAAATTCCCTGTTAGATGAACGGTTACTTATACAAAAATAAAACATTTACTTAATATTACTGTTACATTGTAGAAAGGTATATACAGAATCTACACTTTATTTTCGTACAATTAAATTGGTGCAATTTTATGCAAGTAATATGAAAACCTTACGTTCTTGAACTTGTTAGTTCCAGAATTCTTAGCCCTACGAAAAAGATAAATTTTTCTTAGGATAGTACAGTTGGCTCTAAGAATCTGTTACATAATAAAAAGTAGTTATTATGAAATCCTAACACTAAATGTGATGAGTTTGCGACACTCAGCAAACGAAAATGAATACTATAATATGTGCTTTAAAATTACATACATTGTAGTTTAACTATAACACATGTCGTTGTGTTATGTAATGAAAATACAAATAAAAAACTTAAATTGTCTATCAATTATTGTCTATAGGTAATAAACAAATTTTATGTATACCTCTGATATGAGATTTATTGTTAGGAGTCCTAACCTCGACTGCTCGAACTTTCCCATCATTACCAGGAAATATATTTATAATTCTCGCCATAGGCCATGACATAACAGGTAAATTATCCTCCTTAAGAATGCCTAAACTATCTATTTTTACATTACATTTATCAGTCTGCCATTAAGGACGATTTTGTAATACATTTAAGTAATATTTGTGCCACGTTTTCCAAAATTTTTGTTTCAGACTTGTACATAACTGCCAGAATTTGAGCCTATTCACCGAAATTTCACAAACATCTCTTTCTGGGTACATTGTAAGAGCAGTTCCTATAATAAAGTGACCCGGCGTTAAATAACAATAATCATTAGGGTCTGAGGATACAGGTAACAAAGGCCTAGAATTTAAGATACATTCTATTTCAGTGAGCAAGGTATTAAGCTGTTCATAGGTAAGTACATTTTTCTGTAAAATTCTCTTTAAATGGTGTTTAGTGCTCTTGACTGCTGATTCATGGAGTCCACCAAACGTAGGCGAGTAGGCCGGGAGAAAGTGGAATTCGATCCCTTTTTGGGAAGCAAAATTATGTACTTTCGCTTGGTGACTCCGTGAAGACATCAGTGTGTAAAGTTCAACTAATTGGCTCCTTGCGCATTTAAATGTACTCGCGTTATCGCAATGAATTTCTGTGGGCAGCCCTCGTCTCGAAATAAATCGCCTGAAGCACGCTAGGAAGGTTTCTGTGGTTAAATCTGAAGCTAGTTCCAGATGAACTGCTTTTGTAGAAAAGCATACAAATACGCAGATATACCCTTTACCTATTACAGATCGCCTAACACGCGAGAGCTTCACATCGATAGGCCCACAAAAATCCATACCGATTTTCTGAAACGGCCGACTAGCTGTAACCCGGCTTGCTGGCAAGGAACCCATTAGCTGTTTAGCTACGCTGGCTTTTTGTCTGAAACAAATTATACATTTATGAGTGACTTTCTTAACCTCATTTATACCATTTACCAACCAAAACTTCTGATTCAGATTCGCTAGTAAAAGCTTAGGCCCTGCGTGCAGTAATTTTTCGTGCTCGCTTCTGATAAGCAAAGTGGTGATAAGAGAGCCCTTAGGTAGTATGATAGGATGTTTTTGATCGTAAGCGATATCTGCATTATGTAATCTACCACCAACGCGTAGTAGACCTAAATCGTCGAGAAAAGGATGTAAATTTAGTAAGTTACCCTTTACATTATCGCCCTGTCTCAAAGCTTTAACTTCTGTATGAAAATATTTGCTTTGCTCATGTTTAACAATAAGCATTAGTGAACGGTTTAATTCTGCGCTCTGTAAGTAGCTTGTAGTAATTTTAGTATTATTTTTAATTATGTTATTTAAATACCTAAGTATATATGCGAAAAGCCTAACCATTTTGTTGATATCTGAGTAGCTGTATAAACGTTCGATAACATACTCGAGAGGAACCAAGCTGCAGCACACCACGTTACCGGAAAATGTCAAGCGGGTCTTCACTTCTGGTAAGTCGTGCTCGTGAGGCAAGGAAGTATTGCGAGAAGAAAATCCGTACTCACCGTTTCGCAGAAACAGAGGACCTCGCCACCACAGCTCACACTCACTAAGCTCGCTCGGGTTTACGCCTCTGCTTATAAGGTCTGCAGGGTTCTCGCTTGTCTTTACGTACAGCCAACGCCATCTATTGGTGTTTTGGCGAACGACATTTACTCTGTTCGCTACGTACGCTTGTAATTTCGTAATTTCTGTACTAAGCCATGCAAGAACAATCTGTGAGTCGCTGAATAAATATACATCTTTAATATTACATTTTATCTTTAGCGTATCATAAGTTTTTATCATTAACTTTGACAGTAAAAGTGCAGCGTTTAGCTCAAGCCTTGGAGTGGTAATACCTTTCTTATTTACAGGATTTATTCTTGATTTCGAACAGAGTAGATGTGTTCGTATAGTACCTGAATTATCGGAGAGTCGCAGGTACACACAACAACCGTAGGCCGTTGTACTTGAAGCATCCGCGAAGCCAACGAGTTCAGCTGTGTGGCAATCTAAAACACTTACATCCCTTTTTATGAACATAGGTTTCATTTTTGCTAAGTCGGATGTGAATTCGAGCCACTCTCTTTGAACCTCAGGATAGGGGATTTCATTCCAATCTGTGTTAGAAATCCACAGTTTTTGCATAATGGCCTTCGCGGTGACCACAATAGGGCTCACAAACCCCATAGGGTCATAGAATCTACCTATGTAACTAAGTATACATCGCTTAGTTATTTTTTCTGCATTAAATGGTTCTGGAGATGAAATTATAAACTGATCTTTCTTTACATTAATCTGTAGCCCTAAGGCCTTCATGTTGAAGTTATCTTTTTGTAAATCGAGACTGTCAAAATGCTGCTCACAGGTGGGAATGTCTGACAAAATTCTGTGGTCATTTGAAGCCCATTTGTGCGTGTGAAAACTACCTAATTTAAGTAGGTCACGCAGTTGGTCTTTTGCATTGAGAACTGTCTGCAAATCATCGTGAGAGTAAATAACATCATCGACATAGATATTATTTTTGACAACGGATGTGGCTAGAGGATACGTTTGTTTGTACCTATTTGCTAACTCATCTAAACAACGCGTTGCCAGAAAACTTGAGCTTTTTAGCCCATATGTAATGGTATCTAGCCTAATACACTTGATTGGCTCTTTCTTGTCGTCTCTCCAGAGAATATTTTGAAGAGTTGTGTATTCTGGATTGATTCTAATGTTGCGAAACATGCGCCTAATATCTGCAGTGAATGTGTACTTGCCTAAACGAAATAGCAAAATGATATCAAATAAGTCTCTTTGGATCACTGGGCCATTCAACTGTAATGAATTTAAAGAGATTTTCTTATTTGTTCTCATCGAACCATCAAAAACTGTGCGAAGAGTCGTTGTCTTACTATTTTCGTTAATAACTGCATGGTGCGGGAGAAAGTACACTGCCTGCTTATTTAAATCGTATAACTCAATGTCAACATAGTGACCGTGATTGAGTGATAAGTATTCATGGATAAATTTCTGATATTGCATGAATAAATCTGGATTAGCATGTAATCTTTTCTCTAAATTTAAAAATCGTTTTAATGCAAGGTGGAATGATTCACCCAAGGCATCATTTACATCTGACAAAGGTATTTTTAATGGCAACGCTACCTCAAACTGATTGTTTTCTAATTTAACAGTACTTTGAAATATTGTTTCGCAAAGTTCTTGCTCTGAGCTACGCTCATTGAAGATTTCTGGGACCTTTTCGTGAGTCCAAAATTGGTTCATTGTACTACTTAAACTTGAAGTAGAATCTAGTTCACATTTTAAAACTACTTTATTGCAGACTGCTTGATAATAAGGGAAATTACCTCCTACTATGTGACCGAAGACAGAATTGATAATGTACAGGCTAGGTTGCAGCGGAGGCCCGGAGCAACCGACTGCAGGCTCTACAGGCAGCGGTTGTGCCGTCGAGCTCACCACTTGTATCGGGTGGGAGCTCGGTAAGAGTGCCTGGAATACCACATCAGAACCTATTAGCATATTTATCTCACTTGGTAAATTAAATTGGTCATCAGCTAATTCAATATTTGAGGGTATTTTAAAATCTGAGAGGTCAAACTTGTACTGTGGTAAATTGCAAGTAATCTGGTCTACTACATGGCATGTGATTGTAGTTTTAAATGGAGATTTCAATGAGTATATGTCTAATGGAATGCAAAATTTGACTTTACTTTTTGAGTTCGAGATGCCAATAATGTTTGTCTCAATTTTCTTGGGGTTCAAACCTAATAGCTCCACAATTTTTGTGGTACAGAATGATGCTTGTGACCCGGAGTCCAAGAGGGCTTTAATATGATACTCGGTGCCATCTCTGCCAATGAGTTTTATCCTCGCTGTGGGGAGAAGCACATTATTATTTACATTGCCTGTCAATGTGACAGGACCACTTAATGGATCGCAGTGCAGCAGAGTGTTATGAGGGCCCTTGCACTCCGTGCACCGAAAGTGGTACCTACATTTGCCTGTGTGTGTGCCCATACATACAGTGCACATATTTTTGTCTTTGATGAACTTAAGTCTGTCAGTCGCAGTCAATAAACAAAATTTTTTGCATTTAAAAAGTTTATGGTCGTGGGACTTACAGTAGCTGCATGCAGGTCCGGTGACGGTGTGGGCTGCTACCTTGTTGTCACTCGAGTGAGATGTCTGGTGGCCCTGGTCGGCAGTCTCCATAGCCATTGCACGCTTTTCCAGGAATTTCAGGAACTCTTCCAGAGTGGGGTCCATAGCTTCATTCCTCTCGAGTTGAAATGCCCTTGCAGAATATGTATCTATTTTGCGACAAAGAATACATAACAATATTGTGTCCCAGTACCTAACTCGGGATTCATGATTTTTGATTGCCGAGATCTCCTGTCTTACCGCTGATACAAATTGTCTTAAATTGCTAGCGGTTGACCTACTAATGCTTTTGAGATCTAGGATATTGCTGACATGTTGGTTAACTATCTTTTGAGTGTTATTATACCTATCATTAAGTAGTTTTAATGCCTCTTTATATGAATCGGCACACATCGTTAAGTTTTTTATCAAATCAAAAGGCTCATCTCTTAGATATGATCTCAAATAATAGAGCTTTTGTAAGGGGTCTAATGTGTTGTCGTTATCTATCATTGAGTTAAAGAGGTTAATGAACGGTATAAACTCTGTAAACTTACCATCAAAATTTTTTATAAAAATTGCTGGCAGTTTCATTTTGCTAGTGGTGGCAGATGAAGTGGGCGGTGCCGAGACAGATGGGCCTGCTTGAGCAATCGCCTTGTTGAGATTTAGTAATATTGTGTGGTAGTTATCCTCGACCAAGTCCATCTGCTCCTTGTCATCAGGTGCCAAAAGCAAGATGTCACGACAATATTTCTCGTATTCGATAAACGCAGTTTGTATAGTTTGGCGTTTCGAAGTTAAGACGTCACGGGAATACTGAGATAAATCTTTTTGCACAAAAGTGAGACATCGTGTTATCTTACCTTTTTCAAATCCTCGACAAGCCGTCAAATTCGCGAGATCAGTCGCCGACATTTTTTCGAGTCGCACTTCAACTCACCAACAAAATTATATACACAAATATATAAGTGCCTAACTATTTCACTTTTTAAAGTTAGTACAATAATAACACCACTGTTAAAGCTTTTGGCAGCCGCGGTTTTCTTTCTTGAAATGAAATTGCAAATGGCGGAGCGATGCGATGGCGTCGTTCGTTCCGAGTCCCGTTCGTCCGTCGCCCACGCAGATGTTTTGTCTGATTTGCTGTCTTGCTCACTTGCCTCGGTAGCCGGATGCGCGTCGCGGGATGACACTCCGGCGGGAATAAGGAGGAACGGCAAAGTAATATGAATGACGTCGTAATAACTTTGCTTAAAAATTATCGGCGAGCACTTCTTATGTAAAGGTCGCTGGCGCTCGCTGGCAAAATTATTTCTTGCGTCTTGCTTGTATATTGCGTGGCACTCGGTGGGAATAAACAGCACGGCAACGTAAATGTACTTAGCTTGGCAAAGATCGGTGAGGGCTCCGAGTGTGACTTCTTGCGGGCACCCACTTGCCAGCCAATTTTATGCAAATAAAGAATAAGTATTGCGCTGCTTGCTTGATATAATATCTTCGCGTCGATCGGCGAGAGCTCCGAGTATAAAATATTTGCGGGCACTCACTGGCGAAAAGATGGCGTATGTTTCCTTTGTCTGCAGTAACTGTGTTTGTCGTCCCGTACCTTTTGCTTTTGGCAGCCGCGGTTTTCTATCTTGAACGCTCGAAGGACCATGTGCGGGAGCTTAGCTGATGGTTTTGCTCGTATAGGGGCTGGGACCGCCGATGCCAAATGAAAGTCGGGATAACACGTTGCAGGCAGGTTTATTGTACACCATTCGATCAAGGAAGGAAGTAAGAAGCGACAGTTCACCGGAAGTTATACAAAAACATTGCTATACATAAAAATTACCATTTCGGTGTTGCTATAATATGCAACAGGGGTGTTCCTTCGGTCTCTGATTGTAACAGCGAGTACAGAGTCATGCAACTCAGTTGGCATCTGCACTATCCATCTAGTTGCATGGCAAGGCTATCTGGGGCCTGAGGACTACCTACACCTCTACCTTATGTGGAGGTGCAGACGGTCCTTGAAAGACAGGGCATAGGTGGCGGGGCACCACTTTTGACATAAAGCGCCCAAACTAATTATCTTATTGGTCACAGCTTGGAAGTAAAATGGAAAGTACAACGAACTCTATTATTGTGCCATGCGACCCGGCTAGCGACCGGTGTTCTGAGGTTCCCGGGCCTCAGTCTGAGAAATTTACTACCGAAGGAGCTGGTGGTGTAGCGTCCCAGGCGCCACCAGTGCTCAATACAACTGGACAAAACTGCAATGAGGCGCAAAACCACCAACCGAAGAAGCCGAAGGGAGTACCGCAGAGACTGGATGAGGGTGCTCATGGTGGCAAAGGGGATGTGACGCTGTGGGGGAGGTTGACTCCGAGGTGTCGCCGCCCGCCAACGGGGTGGGGGAGCCTCAGGGCAGAACAGAGGCGGGTGGGCCGATGAGAGCCAAACGCCACAGCAGGCTTACGGGAGGCCAACGAAGAGTTAGAGCCAGGGCCTTCCGTAGGCTAGAACAAGAGCGGCTACAAGCCGTGTATAAACTGAAGGACGCGGGAGTTGTTAAGCTGCTTGGTGAGGAGGCACTTGTGCCTCCTGCAGCCGGAACAGCCAACTACGCGAAGGACGGAGAGAGTGGATCGGGGTGCGCAGCAATGAATGTGGGCCCTGATCAACTAACTAACTAGGCAAGGAGCCTAGGGGTGGCCATTCCGAACGCTCACACAAACACACACTCACACTCAACATCAACACACAACAAACACAAAGACGCTGCAGATGGGGTCCGTGTTTGCAAGGATGTGGTGGCCCAGGGGACCGCCCAGTCCACCAAGCCTGCTGCCGATGCAGCCGTACTTCCCACCAAAAAAAGTAGGAAACGTGGTAGCAGAGGTAAGGGCAAAGGCAACTTAGCCTTAGCGGACAAACAGGGTACCTCCGATCAGCCGCTACTACCTACCAAGCAGGCCTCGTCAGTGGTGGCTTTCACACACCCGAGCTCACAGCTAAACTACACAAGTGATAGGAATCAGAAGAGACAGCGCAGTACCGAGACGATCTCCCCGACCACTGCCGTAGCAGGGTAGAAGGTCTGACTCACAGAGGGGGTTGGGTGCGCTGGCCCTTCTGACACCAACACGCTCACCAACACATACGCGGGAGCGGTCGCTGCCTACCTGGTTGTGGTGGTGCTGCAAAAAGACCAGGCTGAGATGGACGAGACCCGGGCCAGCATTCTGAGGCGTAATCTCGAATCTCTGGTGTTTGCCAAATTCATGGCGGACCAGAGTGACGACTCGCTGTGGATGCCGGCTTTCAAGGTGTTCCCTCGTCTGGCTAGCGGGGGCCTGAGGATTCTGTGTCAAGATTACCAGACCCTCGAGTAGCTGACATCTCAGGTTGGTCAGTTAAAAGGGTTATGGGAGGGCTGCCCGGAGTATCACCTAATGCAGGAAAGCCTCATACCCAAATATACAAGAGGGATTATCTGGGTTCCTGACTTCATGGAGGGGGACGCTCGACTCCTTATGAAGTTCCTGGCTGCCATAAATCGCAGGAACCTAGATATTAAATCTTAGAGCCTCATCACGTCTGAGGTACAAAAAGAGGGTTTAACACAGAATATCACCCTATAAGGGAGGGCGTAAAAAATAAAATTATTTTAACCGATACAAATAGATCAAACATTCCGGGCCCTACAGGCCTGGATGCCACAAAACCTGCCACCTTTTCCGCACAAAAAACAGGAAAAGGTTTAAATCTGGACGTCAAAACGTTTGCTCTTTAAATATCCTCCAAGTCAACCTTCAACACAGTGTCACGGGGTTCGCCGCACTAAGGAGGACGCTAGAGGAGGAACCCAATACCATAGCACTCATCTAAGAACCGTACTTAACTCGGGGAAAGGTGAGTGGCTATGGAAACCTAAAAGGCACTGTTTTTACTTCACCTAAACAACAAAAAACTCGAACTTTCATTTATGTTCCAGCGCTGTACAAAGCATCCCCCGTAACCCATTTGTGCTCTGATGACCTCACAGTAATCAAGCTACAGACGGGCCTAGGTGGCAACCTAGAAGAACTATTCTTAGCATCTGCGTACCTAGACGGGGAGCTGGAAATCCCACGACCCGAAATGGAAACGCTGGTGAAACACTGCACGCAACACAAAACTCAGCTCATTATAGGCTACGACGCAAACGCCCAATGCACAATCTGGGGGTGTCCGGATACAAATATGAGAGGTAAAAATCTTCTTGACTTTGCTTTATCTCACGAACTGCACATTTTAAACAGGGGCTCAGAACCAACCTTTGTAACTAGACGAAGTCAAACTATAATAGACATAACGCTAGCAACAAATCTAATAACGGAATCCATTAGTGGATGGCATGTTGCGAGCAAAGAGACGTCTTAGAAGTAGGCAAACAAGAACCACGGAAATATAGGAACCCGAGGAAGACAAATAAATCGAAATTTTCTATACTCGTAGAAAACGGCATAAAGACACTCCGTGAACCTGCAGAGTCAAATAGACTCAGTATGGAGGAGACAGAGATACAAGTCAACGCCATAACAAACTGCATAATTAGCAGCTATGAGTCGTCATGCCGTCTCATCACAGAGAAAGGTAAGTTTGACGAGAAAAAATATGGGTGGTGGAGCAAGAAACTGAATAAATTAAGGAAGAAAATGCGACACCATTTCAATAGAGCAATGAACACCAAGCTTGATCGAGACTGGGACGATTACAAAAAAGCACGCCTGGAATTCAATAAAGAGGTACGTTTAAGGAAAAGTGAAAGTTGGAGCAATTTCTGTAACAAAATTCAATCACAAAGTGAAACATCACGGCTAAGAAAAATCTTAGCGAATGACAACCACACGAAACTTGGGACACTGAAGAAATCCGATGGCAACTATACAGTTAATGAGCAAGAACAACACGCTCTTCTACTGGAGACCCACTTCCCGGGTTGTCAGGTAAACAATAACTCTCCATGGATGGACTCGCCGTCTCCATGCCCCTCGGAAGAGGACTGGGAGTTTGCAGAATCCGTAGTTACGGAGGAACGAATCAAATGGACGGTAAGCACATTTCTCCCATACAAGTCACCAGGAGGAGACGGCATATTTCCTGCCCTACTGCAATGATCTTTGGAGCACATCATGAAGCACCTTGTGGTAATCTCCAGGAGCTGCCTGGCCTGGAAATGTGTCCCCACCGTCTGGAGGGAAGTTAAAGTTGTCTTTTTCCCCAAACCCGGTAAGGACGACTACACACAACCTTAAGCGTATAGACCAATCAGTCTCTCACCGTTTTTACTTAAAACTTTAGAAAGACTCTGTGACAGATACGTTAGAGAGGGGCCAATGAAGTAGCAACCGCCTCATCAGAACCAACATGCCTATCGTCCAGGCAAATCCAGAAACTGCATTACATCAGGTAGTACACAAAGCGGAAACTGCTATAGAAGCAAAGCAGTCCTGCCTCGCCACCTTTATCGACATCGAGGGCGCTTTTGACAAAACCACGTTTCCTAGCATAGTGCACGGGCTTAAAAAGCACGGCGTGAATGAGTTGGTCATTAAATGGGTCACAAACATGCTGATCAAACGCGCAGCATACATAGAAACATCAGAGCGAACACGTTGCCAGGTGACAAGGGGCTGTCCTCAAGGAGGAGTGTTGTCATCGTTGCTCTGGGTGGCGGTCATCAATGACCTCCTTATAGAACTAAACAAGGATGGTTTTTGCACGGTAGGCTATGCAGATGACCTAGTCATCATGATATCGGGACTCTTCGAAGGAACGCTATGCAGTAAGATGCAAGGGGCGCTGTGGAAAGTCGAGTCCTGGTGTGGTAAGCATAAGCTAACCGTAAATCCACAAAAAACTGAGCTTATCTTATTCACCAAAAAGAAAAAGTTATGTCGACTAAAACTTCCTACATTGTTTGGAACCCAGCTAACACTTAGCAAGGAGGTAAAATACCTTGGTATCTGGCTGAATGACAAATTACTGTGGGCGAAGCAGGTAGAACACATAATAAAGAAGGCTACGAACACACTATGGCAGTGCAGAAGAGCTGTGGGCAGGGACTGGGGACTTACACCCAAACTCTGCAAATGGCTGTACACTGTAGTGGTAAGACCGGTACTAACTTATGGTGCCTTGGTGTGGTGGCCAAGAACGGAGTTAGTTACAACTGAGAACAAATTACAGCAACTCCAAAGGCTAGCATGTACACAAATAATCGGATGTATGAAATCAACTCCCTCCGCAGCACTAAACATCCTACTAGGGCTAACACCGCCACACCTGCACATACAGCAGGAGGCGATGATCGCAGCCCTACGGGTAAAGTCCACAGGGCAATGGAAAGGTAACAACATAAAAACCAATCACTGTCGAATCCTAGAACGAGCATTAGAGATCGTTCCGGAGGCAGCCACTGGGACTGACAGAACAACGAAATCCTACATAATGGATAGGAAATACGAGATACACTCTCAAGGAGGGCCACACTCCAATCAAAAGGTACTGACTTTTTATACTGACGGCTCTAAAAGGACGGATGGCAGCGCGCATGTGTCCCCCGAACTAAGGCTCAGTAAAGCAGTTCCACTCAACACCACAACAACAGTATTCCAAACAGAGCTGGCAGTATACTCCTAGCGGCCAGGGCAGCAACTGCAATTTGCACTAGCAGGCCCTGCGACATACAGGAGGTCACAATAATCACAGACAGTGCGGCCATATTATCAGCGCTCAGCAAACCTGTAAGTAGATCTAAAATCATTGCAGACTGTCATGCGGAACTGCAAAACCTGTCAACCATGTGCAAAGTTGAACTACACTGGACTAGAGCACACAACGGAAATGAAGGTAACGAACAAGCAGACTCCCTGGCTAAACTAGCATCCCTTATGGGAATAACGACACAGGGCACTAATCTGTGTCGACCATCGGCAGAAGCAATCAGGGGTGAACTGCGAAAACACACTCTGAATGTACACAACAAAGCATGGGCAGAACGAAATGACTGCCGGCTGTCAAAACTAATGATACCGCAGTCGAATGGTAAGGTAACAAGATACTGATTAAAACTAAAACGGTCCGACCTACGTGACATGGTAGGTATCATAACTGGACACTGCAACCTAAACAAGCACCTTTTCACCACAGGTGGCACCGATAGCCCTCTATGCAGAGGGTGTCTTCTAGAGGACGAGTCAGTGGAACATGTGCTACTCCACTGCTCTGCAACCGAAGACATGAGACGAAAAGCAGGGATTGCGACGAGCTCCAACTTCCCTGAACTGGACCAGTTTATGTGTCAGAACGCTGAAGCTGCTTGGCTCTACTTTAAGGAGCTGTCCTGGCTGGGCTGACTGACCGGGGGGAAGTGCACAATATTCACGATTACCGAGGATCAGTGCAGGACTCATCGCCCCCGCTACGAATTTAGAATTTAGAATTTAGATGTGGCTCATTTGTCTTAGCACAGAGTCTCAGATTGATGGCCAAAGAAAATGTTGTTCTGTCCAAATGGGTCCTTAAATTTGTCGAAGGCAACGCATTCAACCAATATCCCGACTCCGGTTCCGCAGTCGCCAAAAGACGAGCTTGCTCTGCGGGGTTTTCTGATGTGTCCAAAAGCTTCTTTTGAACCTGAACACAGAGCGGCTCGTCCCACAGTCTCTGCGAAAACGGATTTGTCGGGACACTTGGGACCTGGTCCAGCAAGATCTATCATTCATTCATTTATTTAATTCATTATCAAAAATATATTGCAATTTGAATATGTAAATAATACTTAATACTACGTACTTATGGGCTAAATTACAACTTATTCATAATTCTATTTACAGATATTTTATTTTATTTTTATTTTTATTTATTAAGGTTTCAAACAGTCACAATACAATGAAATAGTTATATACATAAAGACACACGAATAAACCTATAGTACCATATAAAGACATACAAAACAAATTATACGCTACACATTAACATAACAACATAATTAATTACACATACTGAAAATTGATACAAACAATAAAATGCCTTATAAATCTTAAAATATATATGTATAATGAAAGATATTAACAATAATTATTAGGGAAAAACCTTAACACTTAAACAATAAATCATGTGTGATGGTGATGGTTTCACAAAACCTTTGCCAGTTTAACTTTGAAAGAAGGAAGTGATTCAGAAAAAATGACAATTTTGGTGAGCTTCTTATTGTATTTATCTGGGGCTCGTCGGAAGTATGAATTTTTGGCATAATTAGTATGCGCACGTTTGGCGTGGAACAAATGTTTAAGACGTGAGGAAGCTCGAGGAACTCTAAAGGAGACTTTATCAAGAAGTGTGGATGAGTTAATGCCATTATTGACCAATTTGTGTAAGAAAGCGACATCTGCGAGTGCACGCCGGCTAACCAAGGAATGAATGTTATGGTGCTGAGCTGAAGACAAATGATCTGTAAAGTTATTGTGTGTTCTGTAGTCAAGTGCTTTAAGGAACTTATTCTGGACTCTCTCTATTCTGTCAATATGAAATGCGTATTGGGGATTCCAAACCACAGAACCAAACTCCAAGAGACTACGGACAAAAGCAAAGAATAAGGTTTTGTAAGTTACAACTCGCTTGAAGGGCTGACTGATACGGAGAATGAAACCTAGTTGTTTAAAGGCTTTAGCCGTAAAAGGCGTAATGAAGTCGATATGAAGATTGAAATTCATTCTATTATCCAGTATTACACCAAGGTCCCTCACTTTTTCGACTCTGGTAATGTCTTTTCCTGCGAAATTATATGGGTAGACTAAAGTTTGACGCTTTCTAGAAAATGATATTACGTAACATTTGTCTACGTTCAAAAATAGAGAGTTATTATTACAGTAAACAAGAAGGTTTTCCAAATCCTCTTGTAATCTACGGCTATCAACGACAGAATTGACAATTCGAAATATTTTCATGTCGTCTGCTTATAAAAGGTGGTTAGAATTCGTAAAAATACTGTTAATATAATTTATATATAAAATAAATAGCAGAGGACCCAAATGGGAGCCCTGAGGGACGCCTGAGGCAATTGGTAGAAAGCCCGAAACAAATCCCTTAACAGCTACGGCTTGTGAGCGATTTTTAATGTAAGACTCGATCCAGCGGAGGAGGTCACCATGTACACCGATGACAAGAAGTTTTTCAATTAGTAATTTATGATTTATTTTGTCAAAAGCCTTGGAAAAATCCGTGTACACGGCGTCCACCTGTTGACCAGCATCGAGCGCATTGAGAACCATATCAGTGAAGGTTAGCAAATTGGTTTCAATATTGCAATTCTTTATGAAGCCATGCCGACAGGAGGAAATATGATGGCTGACAATGCTAGATATTTCATACGTTACTATTTTTTCCAACAACTTTCCAAATACACAAAGTTTGGATATGGGACGATACTTAATAATATCTCCTTTATCTCCACCTTTAAAAATTAGCGTAATAAGAGCCTTTTTCCATAAATTAGGAAAACAACCCTCAGCCAATGATTTTTTGAAAAGTATAGTCAAAGGGACACATAATTCCTTTGAGCATTTTCTTATTAAGTACGGATGAATACCATCGGAGCCGGCTCCCTAGTTAATATTTACTGTTTCTAGTAGCATCAGAACAATTTTTTCTGTAATATTAATAGATGAAATATTCAGTACAGAGTTAGGATGGTCACGCTTGCGTAGGTGGTTTCTCTGGCCAGCATTGTCATCAATGAATACCGAATTAAAATAATCATTGAATAAATTACAGATAGTTTCACCATTGTCGGATGATTTGTCATTATATTTCATTTTATCAGGTATATGGTTATGATTCGATTTAGATTTAATATAAGACCACAAGTAGTTGGGAGACCTACGTATATTGTCCTCTGCGTCAGCAATGTAGGCTACGTAACATTCTTTTTCCAGCTTTTTCTCTCTAGAACGCAATGTCGCAAACTCACTATAATCAGTTGGATTACCATAGGTTTTCCACCTTTTGTGTGTTCTCAATTTTTCTTTAACAACTTTGATTAAAGAGTGGGAGTACCAGGGAGGGTAGTGAGAGTTTGAACGTACAGTTCGTTTGGGGACATAATGTTCAATTAAATTGTCAAGCACAGAATAAATGTAGGCCGTGCAATCATTAGTATTCATATCGTTCAAGACCGACCAGTCGGTATTGGATGAGCTTTCTGATATAGATGCGTAATTGCCCAAACGAAACATGCATTTTTTACTAGTGTTTTCTTTTAACGGTAAAGAATGTTGAATAGCAAGATATAAAATATATTAAATAAAACAACAATCTTAGTTAAGTATATTAAGTTACAAGTTCCCTACATGTCACTCACTGTATAAAAACATTTCTTCAACAAGAACTGTTTTAGCTTATTCTTAAACAAGGCATGACTTGTTATTATCTTAAGGTCTGTAGGCAACTTATTAAATAAAAAACGGATTGAAATCTTGTTGCATGATTTGCGATTTGCAACCTGGGTGTAATGGCTGTTTTTATGTCCTTGCGTCGGGAGTCTAGTCGTTTTTTTTTTGTTCTTCCAGAGTCTCATACTCATTTATGTTTTTGATTAGATTTGAGAGAAGAACCAATATGCACAAACTGGGAGCAGTGAGAATACCTAGCTGGATGAAATAATTTCTGCATGACTCAGTTTGAGGAATTCTAACCATTGTACGGATCGCTCTTTTTTGTAATACGAAGGCTTTATTCATATTATACTGGTATCCATTTCCCCAAAATTGAATGCTATACCTAAGTCGCGATTCTACAAGTGCGTAATATACTGTTTTTAATTCCTTGAGACTAACTTCTTCTCGTAGGCTTCTAAGAGCATAGCATGCTGAGCTAATTGAACTCTCAACTGCACTCAACTCCCGCTTCCAACTTAGCAATGTGTCTATATGGATCCCCAGAAATTTAACGTCTTCAACCAGAGTAATAAATTGTGTTATACCCCATCCCGATATTTATGGTATCCTTATTGCCAGAGGTTGATCTAACCAACATCGCACTTGTTTTTGAAGTGTTTAGCTTCATTCCATTAATTTGGAACCAGTTATTAAAAACCATTAATCATTTGTCATCAAACCATTAAACCATTATCCAGGCACTCCTGGCATCAGCCAAACACGTGAACTCAATATCACCAAGTGATGGGTTAATAATTTTACCACAGAGGTCAAGCGTGCTGTGATCTGAGGACAGGAAAGCCGGTAGCGCTACGTTGGACACCCTTCGGATGCCCAGGCTGCTGAATCGGATTGGGAGGATGGCCTGTGTCCGACTCTTATCTTTGAGAGGGCAATTTAAAATTTCTCTAAGAATTTTTCGGATTAACTCATCTAAAATATTTAATAGGGAGGCATCTTTCCAAAGGGTAGTACAGCGCAGCACATAGATAAAGTTTGGCACAAACAAAAAGTATTTTAATATGCAGTATGCCATGTGGGGACTTATTTCTTTTAGACGACTGGATGATTCCTTGAACCTTGAAATTTGCTCCAAAACAAAACATTGTACGGAATCATCCAGTACTGGAGCGCCCAGGAGACGAAGCGAATCTTTGTTTATTATTTTTATATTGGGGGCTAATTTGTTAAATTTTGTAACTATGTTAATTTTTTCATGAGATGTGATAGAGTCACTAATAAATAGTTATAATCATTTTGAGGAGTTTAAATTAAGACCGATAGAATTAAATTTTGTCATGAGGTTTTCTAAATCTGAAAGAACCGTATTTGCTTCATCTTCGAGCGTCCCATTGTCTAAATACTACACATTAAATTTTGAAGACTATCCTGAAATGTGTGGACGTATGGCCAAACTAAAGATTGCCGGACCCAACGGGTCACCCTGCTGACAGCCAACAGCTGAGTGTACAAGATGGTTTTTGTACATGCCACAAGTAATGGTAGACCACCGGGATGTTTTCTTTTACTTTAAGGCGCCCCGGTCAACCTATGATTGATATAAGCAGTTGTTATTCACAAAGTAGTGTTACAGAGTAAAAATGTAAGATGAGCTAATTTTGAAGAATACCAAGATGGCGACTGACGCGTAATGGTGAAGACTTGACTAAAAAGAAAATAATAGTAATAAGCTAGGAAACAGTTTTTGAGTGATTGTCATTGGGCCAGAGCAGCACGTAAGTTAAATAGCTTAGAATAATAATATTATTTGCTATACATAAACTGCATCTTAGCAAGTGATAGTTCATTTTGTGTTTACCTTTATTCTGAGGTAATCTTATTAAAGTTCAGTCAAATTATTATATAATTACTTATCTACGCAGCCCAATGCTTACTTTTCAGTAATCTTATTAAAGTTCAGTCTGATTGTAAGATTATTTGATTATCTATAAAGTTTAGTGGTTACTTTTCATATGTTGATTAGAGCCGGTGCCTCCACAGCCGGAGCCGACAATCTAAGCTACAAAATACTTTTAGTGATTTTCATATCCGGAGCCGGCAATATAAGCAATAAAATGTCTGAACCAGCATAAAATTGCCGGACCTAGCGATATAAGTCCAAATTCTCTCACACGTGAGCGCGAAACGCGAGCTAGCGCAGTTCCTAGCGATGTCCCTCGCCACTAGGGATGTACTTTTTGACTTTAAAACTAGGGATGTACCGCAAAAAAAATTTGTTTCAGCCATATCTTCGGAACGAAAGGTGGTACAACCCTAGGGGTTGGACCATAGGGTGTTAATTCCTTTTCTTCTTTTTTATACCTATATCAAAGTTAAAGTCAAAGCGTTTATTAAGTATATAGGAGTAGTTAAAGCACACTCATACATGTCAAAGTGACAATATTGAAATAAATCTTACATACTAAAACACAAACAAATAAAAAAATGAAAATTTAAAAATAATATTCAATAAAAATTTCATAACAATAAAATAAAATTAAACATAAATTCGAAAAACAAAAATAGTTAAAAAAGATAAAAATTTAATTCTTACAATTTTGTTCAATTCTAGCCAACCATAAGTGGATCTTTGTCATCTAAATAGGCATCTACACTATAGTAGGACTTTTTCGTCAAGAGTAATTTTATACAGTTTTTAAAATGTTTCTCATTTTTTTCCTGAATGAGTTCTGGAACTTTATTTTAATGCTATTTACAACAAAGCTTATAGAAACTTTAGTCAATCTTGTGTGAGGCACAATCAATTTATTCCTATTTCTGGTCCAATAATTGTGAATGTCCTTGTGCTGAGCATACATTCCGAGATTTTTCCTAGCATACACAATACAGCAATATATGTAAAGGCATTGTTATAATATTGGGGTGACGACAGTTTAAGCAACGCCCGAACAACTCTCTCTTTTGTAAAATAAATACACGATTTGCATCTGCTGCATTACCCCACAACAATATCCCATACATAACGCTATGAAAATTGCTAAAATATACTGTTTTGGTAGTTTCAACGTCAGTTAGTTTTTTTATGTTGCATATGGCAAACACCGCTGAACTTGATCTTTTTGACAGTTGGTCAATATGTTCATGCCATCTTAATTTAGAATCCAGAACCAAGCCAAGAAATTTCGTTTTGTTCTGGAATGGTAGTGTTTCAGTTTCGGTATTAATCGAGCTAGTTACTTGATTACACCTAAGAGTAAACCTTATTAAATTTGTTTTAGATGCATTTGGTGATAGATTATTTACAGAAAACCATTTTTTGGTATATATGAGGGCAGTGTTTATATTGTTTGCATAAATTTTTCCCTTAACGATATCAAAAATCAGTGATGTATCGTCAGCAAACATGACAATTTCAGCTACTTTTTCTAAATGGTATGGTAAGTCCATAAACACATAATCACATCGTTCATGTGGAGTCATGAAATTGCTGATTATAGCAATAAGTAATTGTGCACGACTTGTGGCAAGGCACGTAGCCTCGCCAGTTCTCTTCCCGGCATTGTGTAGTAACGACGTGTTCTCTTACGTGGTTGTAGCCACTAGAATATATCGGACTATTAACCGCTAACTTGTGTTTCACTCAATTAACACCCCAACCTGCCAAAGTGGTGACCCCGAACGTCGATTTTTGGGCAGTGCGTTTGATGGCTGTTGGGGTGTAGTGTTTGTGAGGTGAACCGACGGGACACGGGCAGCGGGAAGGGAACTCCTCGTCGAGAAGTGTCGGCCTCGGCGAGAATTTAGACGGCACACCTTGGGCAGGGCCGGACCCAGGGGGGTATTATACGGTCCTCACCGGTTTTCGTCGCAGCCGGTGTCGTATTCAGACGCAATTTTTGGGCAAGTAGTGGCGGCAAATGTCCTGTGTTCTTTCCCATTTCTCTCCATTCTGGGAATGTACGGACAAGTTGGGCGGACTCTCAGCGGACAGCAGGGTGTTGTTCAACCGGCAGGCGGACCAACTAAAGTAGAGCAAACCTCAGTGGTATCAAGCGAGGTGCAAAAAGAAACAGAGGCAGCCATGGAACAAGCGACAAGCGAATTAGCTTCGATCAGTTTGCAGACCAAGTTACCAGAGTTTTGGTCGGATTTACCGCGATTATGGTTCGCACAGTTCGAGACAATCATGGTTCCGCAGAAAAAGGGTGACGCGGAAATGTTTAATGTAGCCGTTTCCAAACTCGGCAGGGACGCACTCAGGTCAGTCAGCGACCTAATCAGTACACCGCCGGAAAATAACAAATACGAGACGTTGAAAAATAGGCTTTTGAAAGTTTTTGAAGAAAGTGAAGAAGTCCAGTTCAGCAAGCTGGTGAGTGAAATCCAGTTGGGCACACAGAAGCCATCTCAGCTTCTTAGGCGGATGGCAGAGTTGGCAAGGAACTCGGGAACATCAGAGGCTTCCCTGAAGAAATTGTGGATTGGACGTTTACCGTCGGCAGTTAGAGCAGTTTTAGCTGTGAGCCAAGAGACAAGCCTGGAGAATTTGGCAACTATGGCAGACAAGATAGTTGAGAACATTAGGACAGGAGATGTGGCGGAAGTGACAGCGGCGGCCGCAGCGACTTCCTCACCATTTCCGGAGCTGATGGCGCAGATGATGGCGTTGACGTTGCAGCTTAAAGAGCTAAAAGGAGAAGTTAGTGAAATTTGCGGACGCAGCAGAGATAGGAGCTACGGTTACCGTGGTGATAGAAGAAATCGGAGCAGAAATAGGTCTAGATCAAACGGGCCCAGAAGAAACCCTAATCATCCGGATTGGCTATGCAGATATCATTACAAATTCGGAAATAGAGCGAACAGATGTGAAACGCCTTGTAATTGGGGTGCACAGCAGCAGTCGCAGAATCAACAGCGGCAAGCACAGGGACAGCAGTCGCAGCAATACGGTTCATGAAAATTAGAAACGATGCAGTTGGGTGCGGTTAACAATTGCATTGCAGTGACAGACAATCATCGGTTAAGTGTTACGGATTGGAACAGTAAACTACGTTTTTTAATCGATAGCGGTGCAAACGTAAGTACTTTACCGGTTAGTTGTGTTAAACCGCAAGATCGTCGTGAGTGCACATATAAATTATACGCAGCGAACAATACAGAAATTAAGACTTATGGTGTGACTACAATGGAGCTAAATTTAGGTTTAAGACGTGCATTCAAGTGGACATTTATAGTGTGTGATGTACCAAAGCCCATACTCGGAGCAGACTTTTTAAGAACTCATAAGTTACTTATAGATTTATACAATAGGAAATTAATTGATTTGGTGACTAATTTACGTACAGATGGTACGATAGTTGTTTATGAAGGTCCTTCTTCAATAAGTAGCATTCAGGATAAACATCCATATCGCGAATTATTAGAAGAATTTTCCGAAATTACGAAACCTGTGTCTTTTAAAGAAATACCGTCACATTCAGTTTTTAATCACATAGAGACAACCGGACCACCGGTTCATGCTAAAGCACGACCTTTGCCCCCAGATAGGTTTAATAAGGTCAGGGACGAATTTAGGTTCATGCAAGAAATAGGTATATGTAGACCATCAAAAAGTGCTTGGGCGAGTCCTCTACACGTCGTGCCGAAAAAGGATGGCCAGATCAGGCCATGCGGAGACTACAGGCAGCTTAACGCAATCACGAAACCAGACAGGTATCCAGTACCTCGGCTACAAGACTTCACGTATGGATTAGCAGGTAAAAAAATTTTCACACGTATAGATATTAATAGAGCCTATCATTTTATCAGAGTAGCACCCGAGGATGTAGAGAAAACAGCGATTATAACACCGTTTGGGCTATACGAGTTTACGCGTATGACGTTTGGACTTAGAAATGCTGCTCAAACTTTCCAAAGATTCATGAATAATACAGTTTTACAGGGTATAGAAGTAATACAGAATGAAAAGGGGGAGAAATCATGTCTTTTCGGGTACATTGATGACGTTATTCTAGCATCAGAAACAGAAGAGCAGCACACGCAGCATCTCAGAAAACTTTTTGAACGTTTTAACGAGATTGGAATCACAATAAATTTAAGTAAATGCGTATTTGGACAAGCTAAAGTAGATTTTCTGGGGTATGAAGTTTCCACAGAGGGAATACGTCCTTTGGAGGACAAAGTCAAGGCTATCACTGAATACCCAAAACCGGAAACAGTTGAGCAGTTGAGACGATTTTTAGGAATGTTAAATTTTTACAGAGCGCATCTACCGAAGGCAGTCGTACAGCAAGCAGAGCTGAACCAGTTTTTGCACAATACAAAGAAAAAGGACAAAACAAAGATTCCATGGAACGATAAGGCAACGCAGGCTTTCGAGCAGTGTAAGGTAAGTCTTAAAAACGCCGTTACTCTGTCTCATCCGTTGGCCAATGTGGAATTATCTCTGATGACAGATTGCAGTGCAAATTGTGCAGGCGTAGTTTTACAACAAAAGGTTGGTAATTACTGGAAACCATTGGGTTATTTTTCAAAGAAACTTTCAGCGGCACAGGAGAAATATAGTACATATGATCGAGAATTATTGGCAATATACATGGCCGTAGTTTATTTCAGAAACATGCTAGAGGGTAGAGAGTTCACTATATTTACAGATCATAAACCCTTAACATTTGCTTTTACAAAGATAGGTAGTAACAAAGAGAACCCAAGACGTACTAGGCAGTTATTGTTCATCAGCGAATTTACAACTTATATTAAACACGTGGAAGGTAATTTGAATCCCGTAGCGGATGCACTTTCTAGAATTGAAACCATAACATGCCCGTCAGCACTAGATTACAGCGAACTTGCGACAGCGCAGGAAACAGACACACACTTGCACAATTTACTGACAAAGCAGGACAGCAATGTACAGTTAAAGCAACTCAGGTTACCAGGTAGCGACAAATTAATTTATTGCGAAATAAGTACTAATAATGCCAGACCGTTTTTGACTGAAACTTTTAGGAAAACAGCTTTTGATTCTATACATAATTTTAGTCATCCAGGTAGTAAAACTACACGTAAGATGGTAGCGCAAAGATTTTTTTGGCCTAGCATGAATAAAGACGTAAGCCAATGGGCAAAATCTTGTATACAATGTCAGCGGAGCAAGGTAAATAGACACACAGTATCAGAAGTCGGAAGTTTTCCACCATGCAACAGATTCGAGCATATCCATATGGACATCGTTGGGCCACTACCAACAACTGAAGAGGGATACAGGTATTTAGTAACAATCATAGACAGATATACCAGATGGGCAGAGGCAATTCCAGTAAAAGAAATCACGGCTGAAAAAGTAGCCAGAGCCGTGTATGAAGGTTGGATTTGTCGTTTCGGAAGTTTTAGTAGAATGACAACAGATCAAGGAAGGCAGATGGAGAGTCAGTTATTCGCAGAGTTAATGAAATTATTAGGTATCAAGAAATTTAGAACCACTCCATATCATCCACAAAGCAACGGCAGCATAGAAAGGTGGCATCGTACGCTGAAAGCAGCGCTTACTGCTAGATTGAAGGCAAGTACATCTTGGATACAAGAATTACCTACAGTTCTTCTAGGGTTAAGAGCTTCAGGCAGGAGCGACTCAGGAATAAGTTCGGCAGAGATGATTTACGGACACAATATTAAGCTACCAGGTGAATTTTTTCAAGAAGTAAGTACGCAGAGCAATGATCCTTTTACATATGTTGAGCAGTTACGCAAAATTATTAGAGAATTAAAGCCGCAATCGCGAACGTCGAGCGATTCCAGAAAGATTTTCGTGCATAAGGACTTACAGTCATGTTCACACGTTTTCATAAGAAATGATGCAGTTAAGAAACCTCTAATACCTACTTATGATGGCCCATACCGCGTTTTAAGTAGAGAAAATAAGGTTTTTAAAGTACAGTTACCGAACAGACAGACGAACATTTCTATAGATAGATTGAAACCAGCGTATACTTTATGTGAAAATGAGGATGTTCAAAATGAAAGCGATTTAGCAAGTCAAAATATTGAGAATCAAAACGTTTCAGTTCAAAGTCCGTTAGTACCTTTTGAGACACGTGATCAGCCAGAAATTAGAACATCACGCAGCGGTCGTGTGATTAAGAAACCAGTTAGATTTGCAGATTCGTAAGCAAATATGTAAATTATCTAGAGCAATGATTAAAGTACATAAAGAGTATTATTTTTAGTTTTGCATACAGTACATATTGTGAGGTTCAGTGATAAAGATTTAGTTTTTTGTAAAAGTCGTGTAAATATTTTGTGGTTAAAATTCCGAAAAATGGGTAAACCGCAAAGTAAAAACGAACAAGTTGTCATAGCACAGAATGGTGCAAATGAGTCGAGTAATTCGAAATTAGAAGAAAAAATGGAGATTTATGGAATTGTGATAGTGATAACAGTTATCATATTGTTTTTTTTATCAGTGTACGTATTATATACAAAGTGTAGTAATTATATGCGAAAGTGGTTAAGAAAAGAATTAAGAGCGTCAACTTTGGAGAGTGCTCCACAGGCATTCCAAAATACGATGCAGCAACATGTATAGGACAAATTGAAACATAAAATCGAAAGTTTACGAAACAGTGACCATGGTGTTATTTTTGTGTAAGGTACAAAGTAGTGATCATACTAGAAAGTAGTTTTAAAGAATAGCTAAAGGTATTAGATTTGGGGAATGCGGATTAAGCAACTCAGATCTCAATGCAATAGCATGTGTAACGTAGAAATTGTTAAATGAAATGTTAGGGTTCCGTGAGTTTATAACTCGAATATGAACCCGCGAGCTAAATGAAACTATAGATACGGGCAAGCCATATTTTAACCTGAACACTTTTCAAGTTGTTCCGAGCCCTCGGTGAATCGTAAAATGGCCTAGAGAGTATTTTTGCAAACTATCAAGTTATATTTTTTCTTTCCGCATTAAAGGGATCCTAGAGAGATTTCCGAAACTTAGATATTGTTTTTTTCTTTTCTTGTAGATTGTAATTTGTTAGTGTTTTATTATTGTTTTCAAGTGATGTATAATGTCGATATACAGTCAGGTTAAGCAGGAAACGCTATCTGAATGACATCGAATTAGAGCAAATAAGCAAAGATGAATAAACAGGGTTCCGTAATAGAATGTAAATGTAGACCCTTGATACAATGCGAAATGTATTTTTTATTTTATTGAATGTCATTTATGTTTGTAACTTGTGTAACTATGAAGCATGAAAGTAAAAATTTCTAGAATTTTTTCTTACATGTCGTAAGGATATACTATTGGTATACTAGATATTTTTCTAGCTTTTGGATTGATCACCAAAAAGTTATAAAATGTTTAGGATTCGGATAGATGTCAGGAAATGTATTTTTTGTGTTATGTAACAGTTTTGTATTTGTATTTTTCCTCTATAAATTGTTTAAAGTTTTTTATGATAGCATTTTTTTCACATTAATATACTGTGTAAAGTCCAGTTATGAATTGTGTAGTTGAACAAATTGAAAATTTTCCATTATAGCACTATTTTTGATATTATAACACCGTTATTATGTTATTTTACTGTTTCGATATTCAAGTGTTATCTGTTAATTTGGCATTCAATTTCAGAGTAATTTCTACAGAATTTAGTGTTAAAGAGTTTTTCAGTTTTATATTCATTTTTTTGTATTGTTTTCTTAAAGAATCTTGTGTAATTTTATATTATAATTAGTCTTTACATTATGGTACTACACAATGTTGAAATTTTATTTCATTGAAAATTATTTTCATTATAGCAAGATAAGAATTGCGTCAGCCAGTAGGCAGTTTCATGTTACGAGCTTGCTTTGTGTTTACAATTGTTTAAATGTCGAGTCAGATTATGATATTATTGCAACAGTGTATCAGAGTACAATCAGTGTAGTATGTTTTGAAACATTCATGTACAATCAATGAAAGATGTTTTTAGTTTGTTAAAATTTTTATTTTGAAAAAAATTTTATTTTTGTAGAAAGGGATGTACTGTGGAGTCATGAAATTGCTGATTATAGCAATAAGTAATTGTGCACGACTTGTGGCAAGGCACGTAGCCTCGCCAGTTCTCTTCCCGGCATTGTGTAGTAACGACGTGTTCTCTTACGTGGTTGTAGCCACTAGAATATATCGGACTATTAACCGCTAACTTGTGTTTCACTCAGTTAACACCCCAACCTGCCAAATTCACATAAACAAGGAAAAGGAATGGGCCTAATATGGTGTTACTAGGTTTTTGACTCGGCTAGCTCTTAGAGGTCCGGTTTAGATGCTTGGCTTTACGACATGAGGAATACGTGAACAAAACACAGTTAATGGGCGCCACTTAATTTTATTAGGTAAAATCAAGAAAACCTAGAAAATATTTACAACAAAATAACAAAATAACTAAAACCAAATTAATTTCCTCAGTTGATATTAAATCACAATAAATTATTTTATATCCTCTTCTGTGTTCATAAGTACAAAATTCTAGCACATATTTATTTATCGAGTTCTATTTCATACCCGACACAGTACAATTATTTAATAAATTGTTGTCCTATATAAAGGACAAAATAAATTCTCCTCCTCTAGTACTTTTTAATATTTACATAAGAATTAGTTATGGCTAATACTACTTATCTTTCGACTAGTTCACATGTTGTTCTTTATAAAGCACATCAAGTGGAAGGAAATATCCGTATTCTGCCATCGTTAATTATGATGGCTTAATCGCTTCCAAGCAAACAGTATTCTATACGAATAAGGAACGGCATTTAACTGTCAAGAACGAAATATATTGTCTTTAGATCTCGAAGACCAAAACAAGAACAAATAAAACAAAAGTTATTCCAACTAAAAACTCACCAGCCGTTCCCTTCTTTTCTTATTCTAAATAAATAAATTATTCAATTGTTCAACTTTGACTCTGTTTACGAATGTAGTCATTACAAATATTTATTTTACAATATTTCCTGTAAACATTCTACTTCTTTTCTGACATTTTATTTTCTTCCTTCAACAAAATGACACCACTTCACTTCACCTTTTGGTTCTTTTAATTCAAAATTAATAAATCTATTTTATGGTCAGTATTGAAATGTCAAAGTTAAGAAAAGTTTGTATAAAAGAGAGAACTATTTCAAATGCACAAAACTCATGCAACAATGGATTCTCGCGGAACACCCATTTGGACAGAAGAGCCTTTTAATCTAACTCCGTTGACTTCAACTTGCTGCTTTCTATTTGTTAAATAAGACTATCAATTTAAGGTTATAATTATTAATGCCGTAATAAGATAGTTTCATTAAAAAAATTTCATGATTGACGCAATCAAACGCCTTGGAGAGATCGCAAAATATAGGTTTAGGTTTAAAGATACTTTATTCTTATTAAAGACAATATGTCACTTACATCTTAATTATTTACAATTAAAGTTAGAGTGTCATCCATCCGCACAGACCATAAATGAAAATATCATGAGGTAGGTACTCATAGATATCATAACAATATTATTTTAATACACAGAAATAGGTTTCTTTAATAAAGTCCACAGTTCACTATTGAATATTTATTATAACCACCTCTCTAACATAAGTTAATATATTAGTTATTTAAAATATTTTGGGCTAATTTACGCTTGAAATTATTAAAAAGTTCGATATTTTTAATTTCTGAAGGTAAGTTGTTAAAAAGTTGCGCTCCTTCGTAAGTAAACATTCGTTTGCCATAATTTGTTCGGATCTTTGGTAGCATGATGTAGCTCGGCCGTCTCGTGGAGCGTTTAGACACTTGCCTGTGTTGGATAAATGAGATTGATGTGTGTATTGATTTTCTTAATATTTTCCTAACGAGGATGCAGGTGCAGTAAGTATATAATTGTTTTAGGTTCATGATGTCGGTTTATCTGTATATTGTAGTTGTTGGTGTTAAGTAGGGATAGTGAAATAACATTTTTATTAGTTTATTTTGTATGATCTGCAGGCCAGATAAACTGGTTTTACATGTACTGCCCCATATTTCGATAAGATATATAACATATTAGGCCAGGAAATATACAGTTTGACCTCGAAGTAAAACATAACCGGGTTATTTGGTTTTAATATCGTAAAGCTATTTAAGTTAATAAGTAATAAATTAAAATTAAGCAAATCAGGAAAAAGCGTCTCAGTGAAAATGTGAACAATCTGTTTTTTTCAGAACAGTTTCAGCAAATATCATAACCGTTGAAAATATTGTTTAAGAGGTATACAATATTAAGGTTTTAGACTTTTATAATCGAATTAAGCACTAAAAGATCAAGCAAGGCACTAAAACGAAACAAACGCAGTTGACGCTTCTTTTTCTTCCAGTCATATGGATAATATAATTAACTATACACTGCCAATTTATATCTAATTATTTTCGTGTGTTTAGTCAAGTAGGTGTAAAATTAAGCAAATTCAGTAAAAGCATCCTAGCTTTACAGTAAAAGGTGCGAAATTAATTTAGCCAAATAAGGTAACCGAATGAAAGTTGCTGAACTTTACATTAGAACCATAATCTCGTTGTTATTTAGAAAAATTAAACAATTATAATGATCGCAACGACATATTTTGAATCATCTGTTATGAACACGGTCAGCGGTCAATCTTAAAGTTACAGGCATAAAGCTTATAGTTGAGTACACGACCCCGCTGAACCGCGATGGCAGATCAATCACTTCAAAGCGTGGCTGAAATACATTTCGTGGTGAAATACATTTCTTGGCTTTGTGTAAACGCAATGCAGTGGTGTGTGTATGGTACGCTACTGGCAGAAATAAACGCACACTATATGTAATGCGCAGTTTTCATTCATTACACTCATCTCAGTACCTTTATTTTTGGGGTTCCGTACCCGAAGGATGCCAAACGGGATTCCTACTACTAAGCCTGTGCTGTAGTAGAGTTTGTTACTAACAGTTTAGTTTTCCACACTAAAGGATGCCACTTGTCACAGTTGTTTATTGGACCAATATCTACCGATTAAGATTGGTAGCCCAAAGGAGCCTTGTAAGATATTGGAAGTAGAAAACTTGTTTTTAAAAAACAATTATACTTTTATTTAGATTATTACAAGAGTTCTCACTGTGGAGACTGGAATTAGAATGAATATAATAATAGGGAGTTTGGGTTTTATACCCTTACTCTTATCGCTTATGACTAACAGAATGTTCTGACTAACTTTGAGGACTTTTCTTGATTGTAACTTCATCTTCATCTTCAGAAATGCATGACGTGTCCGTCATGTTTAAGGTTGTCATCGGGACGGCTATGTGTTGTTTGCGAGTGGATCTGTCAAAGCAGTTGTTGAATATTTGTATACATCCATTTTGATGGTTATGTCCTTTGAAGTAGTTAAAGAAGCTTGAAGGGCAGCATTTGTATATGCAGAATATTAGCATAATAATTCCCAGGAATATGCTAAGTACTGAAAATTTTGAGCTATGTTTGCTTAGAAATGATGCTTCATTTTCTTTCAGTCGTTGAGAATAGGTTTTGATTTCTTCTTTAATTGTGTGCAATGAATCTAGTGGAACGTTATTGATCTTCATATGTATCATTTCTGGTGGTTCCAAATCATGGATTTCTGGAACACAATTATATTCAATATCTACAGTAATTATTGGATGAGTAATGTTGACCGACTTTTCTTCTTCAGCATTCAGAGTAATAAACGTTGTATAAAATTTACATCCAGGATCTAGAGATATGATTCCCGTGCCAGTTATTTCATTATGGGTGATTTTGTTTCCACATTCTATGGCATATGTGGTTTTATGATGTAGTAAAAATATCCATTTGTTATTCTTCAATGGCTGGAACGTATTGACTTGAGCGGCGATTGTAGTTACTTCACACATTTCGGGTAATTCTTTGCTGCTTGTCATCAGAATAGCCATTTCACAGGTTGGCCTAGTATTGTAGTGATATATTGGTTGATCTTTACAGACCCTTGCTTCTGTTGCAAATGTTTTGCAATTTTCCATAGAGCTCATAACAACGTACTGTTGTTGTGAAGAACTTGTGGCAAGGTAGGTTTGCTCAGGAAGGATAACGGAATAGAGAGAGGAGTTCGGATGTCTTATAGGGATTGGATAGATACGATATAAGGTGAATTTATCGTTTTTAACCAAAGGGAATTCGAGAATATATATTAATTTATTCATGTATATATATGATGTTATCGTTGAGGACTCTAGTATTTGATGGATATTTTGCATAGTTACAGGGGCTACTAGATTTCTATTAATTCTGTCTGGACTAGAAGATAAAAGTTCTTTATATAATCTTACCGTAGAAATGGTCGAGGGATGAACTGCACCCGATGTAATAAACAAAATGCTTGTAATAATGTCATCGATTTCTTTTTCCAGTGTCATAACGGCTTCGAGGATTTGAATTGATACTGATGAAATTTCTTCTGATATTGTTAAATTAAATATTATTTTACTAGATGTATTAAAATATGAACTGATTTTTCTTAGATTTTCGTTTATTACTGTTTCATCGTAAGAGATTCTATATATAGTTTCATTGAAGTTAGTAACTGTTGAGGATATTATTTGTAACTGCTGTTTTAGTATGTCATTAGTACTGATTTGTTGGTTTTCTAAGAGATCAATACAGTCATTGTATCTTTTTGCATCTTTTGCATCTGGGGTACCTATTAACCATTTGAGAACGGAACCCAGAGCGTCGAATAATTCTCTTTTAAAACGTTTGTTATTAGTATAAAAGTTTATTTCGTTTAATCTTGAATCTATTTGATCGATATTGATTTTTATGAAAGAATTCGTGGTTGCTATGTTTGGTGTTGTAGTATACTTTATGGCTAAATTGCGATAGTTCGATATAAGACGCTTTAAGGAATCTCTCGATTGGAATAGGACTTCAAGGTTTCGATATATAATTAGTTTCCAAGAGCCTTCAGAGATAAGCAGTTCTCCTTCGTGTTCGTAATAGAGTCCAGAGTTTGATGGAAGTGATTCTATATGAGTATCTCCATCAACTAATGTTGTGGAGTACCTGAAATTATTAATTAATACAGAATATATTTTTAATCGACTTGTATAATTTATATAAGAGAATATAGTATATTAATTTGATTATCGAGCATACTATGAAACTTATATATGGATTATTGATTGTTTCATAGAAATTATTCGTTTTATTATCAGAAGGATTAGGATATGCCAGTATTTGTTGGGATACCCTGAAATTTAATAAGATTTAACTTTCTAAAAATACTTTAATACTACATGATTGAGTTTTTAGTCATGCAATGGTCTTAGCCGATTAGCATGTACTACATAATTTCGTCCTGTTTTATTAATAACATAATTTTCATTGAACCCTATTCTTGTGATATTATAAGGTCCTTCCCATTTGTGATCTAAGTTATTTGGATTAGGTATTTGGAGCATAACTTTGTCACCTACGTTGAATTTAGCTACATTCTTTATGGATTTGTCATAACGTTCCTTGGCTTTATCTTTCATAGAATCTACGTTGCGTTTAGCTATTTCTCGAGTTATTTTTAATATTTCATTGAAATCGTTAAGATAATCGTTCGTTGTATATATTTATTTATTTATTTACATAAAAGTACAGCTTTACAGAAATCTATTACGCTATACATTTCAATTATTTTAATAAATATTAAATTATCATTTAATTATTAACATTAAAACATAATAATAATTCAAAATACAATTACACAATAACAAATACAATTAGGTTATACTACTCTTTTTTGCATCTTTCTCATATAACTCCAAGCATTCTCGATAAACATCCATCAACCTATCAGCAAAAATATCACACTTTGGTTTTTTTGACAGTAGTGTGTTTAGGCCCTCGATGGCGCGCGGGAGTGGGGAATAACGCCGAGCTACAGTTTTGAAGGAGGGTTGATGCAGTAGCTTATGTCGGCGCGCACGTCTGCACTTGTCGGGCGCGAACAAAGAGGTCACAGCATTTACCAGCTGTGGGCAGTCGGATTCGCCTCTCAGAACACGGCTTACATAAAGTAAGAGGTTCGCATTGCGCCTTACTTCTAACGAATTAAAGCCCAGAGTTCCGAGTAAATACAGGGTTGGATACATGAAGGGATAGTATCCGAATTTCCTTTTATAAAGGTATCGTAGAAAGGCCTTTTGAACTTTTTCTATCATTAAAGTATAGGTGCTTTCATGAGGGTTCCATACTATGGCACTAGTTTCAAGTTTACTCCTCACAAGTGATGTGTAGAGCAGCTTTATGGCTTGAGTATCATGTAGATATCTACTGTTCCGGATAACGAAACCCAACCTTTTAAAGCAACTAGTCGCTAGTGCCAACATATGCTCATGAAATGTGAGCCGCGAGTCAAAAGTCACTCGAAGATCTTTAACTAAAGAGACCCGTGCAATTGCTTCGTCGCCTAGTGTGTAATGAGCTTGCTTTGGCTTAGGAGAACGAGTGAAAGATATGACACTGCATTTCTGAGGGTTAAAGTGTAACTTATTTCTTAGACTCCAGACATGCAGTGCGTTTAGATCATTCTGAAGCAACTCGCAGTCATCCTCATTTTCCACACTTCTAATTAATTTTAAGTCGTCTGCATATAACAGGCATGAAGTATGACTTAGTACTTTTTCAAGGTCATTTATCATAAGGATAAAGAAAAGCGGGCCAAGAATAGAGCCCTGACTCACTCCCGAACGCGTCAAATACGGTTTCGAAACAAAACATCCATGCTTAACATATTGCTTACGATCACTCAGATAGTTTGCGAACAACCGTAAGTGTCTCGGCGAAAATCCAATATTGCAAAGTTTTTTGAGAAGTACGTCGTTGTCAACCCGGTCGAAAGCCTTTTTAAAGTCCAGGTATATTACGTCAACTTGCACTCGTTTATCCATAAGACCCGATATCTTATCAATAAGCGTTAAAAGGTTGGTATTTACGGAACGCCGACTTCTAAACCCATGCTGGGTATCACTAAGGAAAGGTTGCACCTGCGGATACATTTTCCTGTATACAACGCTTTCAAACACTTTCGCTACAGAGCATATAATTGCTATTGGCCTGTATTCCGTAACTTTAGAGGTGTCACTGCTCTTGGGAATGGCGTCACACGTGAAATCTTCCATTTTGTGGGATATATACCGCTCATAATAATAATATTAAAAATATACACTAATGGAACATTTAGTTGGTCAACATAAGCTTTAAGAAAATATGGGGGTAAGCCATCGGGACCTATAGAGCTTCTAGGTCTTAGACGTTTTAAGGCTGACTCCACGTCGCTACTTGATATGTAGTCGATATGGATGTGCTTGGAGTCAGAGGTGTCGTCAGAGCTATTAGTCTGTTCAGCGTCTAATGTAGGAGAGTCTGGCAGGAACACACTTGCAAAGAAATCTGCAAAAGCAGATGCTGCATCTGCACCCGTACACTCGTTGCCTTCATGCATTACGCGAAGTTCAAAGCCCCCTTTAGTCTTCAGGCTTGAAATGTGTTGCCAAAAACCTCTCGGTTTCATTCGAATGCTCTCTTCGATCCAACGCATATGCTTCTCATAAGCTACAGACATACGTACTTTCAAGTCTGCTCTAATAGCACTGAAGTTTGCGTATACTTCCAGGTTTTTTGTTGCTTTCCATGTGCGATGTAAAGAAGCCTTGTATGCAACGTCTTTTATTGTATCCGCCGTGAACCACACTGGGTACCGCCTCCTGCGTGTATTTGATCGCAATTTTTTGGGAATACATTTATTAAAAATTCCGTAAATTATTTCATAAATAGAATTTACTGCCTCATCTACCTCGCCTTTTTGGACTACAGAATCCCATGACACCTGAGTCAATAATTTATGTAAAAGCTCATAATCACCCTTTGAAAAATTCCAATCGCTTTTATCGTCGATAATGCTCGGATCAACGTAATCAGAGCTGACAGGGGAGCGTATTCCATGAAATGGTACAGCAATGTCAAGTGGTGGATGATAGTTATCTATGCATGGAACTAGACCTCCACATCCAGCTCCGCTCACGGAGACCCCATCGACACTATCTGCCAGCAGAACCACATCTAACTTACCTCCAAACATATTGACTGTTTCATTCCTCTCTAACAATCCACATACATTTAAAAATTAACCATAGTAACATGATATATTCACACTAGCACTATTAAGATTCAAATCACCCAATATTACAACATTATTAATATTATCAATTATATTTTCCACATTTTGAAACCATTTCAAATAAACACTATCTAGCGAATTTGGTGGTATGTAGAAAACACAAATAGTAAACTCAACATCTTGAAAAATAAGTGAAGCCCAAAGATCTTCTCCATCGTCTGTTTCAAGGTCACGTCGTCTTTTAATTGAAAGACCTTGTCTGGCAGCAAGAAGAACTCCGCCACCGGCTTTAGGTCGATCCCATCGCAAAAGACTCCAGCCTCCGGTTATAACTTCAGCATCTTCCACGGATGAGCTGAGAAAAGTTTCCGACACAGCCACAAGATCTTGTTCCACCAGGAGTAAATTTTGTCTCCAGAAATTAAGTTTCGTATTTAGACCTCTAACATTCTGATAGATGATACTAAGTTCGGCATCTGGGTTCGGCTTAGTTGGACTACTCGGGTTTTGTGGCCCTAGGTGGTCCTCGAAAGGGAATCCATTCTTTTACCCGTGCGTTGTCTGGCCAGATTTGAGTAGAGAAACATTCCTCGTATTTTGCTACTGGGACGCCAATTTTGTAGGATTTATAATCTCCTTTTGAGTTCAGCTCCTCCACAGAATATGTTCCAGATTCACGGATATATTCACGGATGTCTTTTGCAGAGTAAAGTGAATGGGGTTTGTATCCAAAAAGTAGTTCGTGAGGAGTAAAACCAGTTGATTGATTTACAGAGGTATTGTGACACATAATAGCAAGTGGGACTATTTGATCCCAGTTTGAGTTTCTTCTTTTATGATATATGCGAATATGATCTCTAAGGACGGCATGAAAACGTTCTAATGATCCATTTGTTTGAGGATGGTGGGCAGTACTCAAAGTATGATTGCAACCTAATTGTTTCATTAAGTGTTTCAGTATATTATTTACAAATTCTCCACCTTGGTCAGAATGGAACCGTTTGGGAACACCAAAGTGTTGACAAAAGATTAAAAGAGTTTTAGCTATGGTGACTGGCTGTTTGTCAGGAATTGGGTAAGCTTGAACAAATCGGGTTAAATCATCTTGTAAAGTTATAATGTATTTATTGAAGTCACCTGTTATGTCAGAATAAGAAACTAAATCAATAGTCACGCGTTCGAAAGGTTCACTAGATGATGTAGTTATAACCATCGGGGCTTTATAAGTTTTTCTTTGTATTTTACTCCGTTGGCAATCTAAACAGCTATCTATGTATTTCTTGATGTCATCAGTCATGCCTTTCCAGAAGTATTCTGACCGTATTTTCCTCGTAGTTTCGATAATGCCTCGATGACCAGATAAGGGTTCATCGTGGAAACTTTTAAGAATTTCGGGTATTTGTTCTTGAGATGGATATTTAACAGTATTTTGACAAATTGTTATTTCACATTCATATGTGTCAGCTAAATATGCAGTTATATGGAATTGTTCGTTTCCTTGCAATTTACAAGTGGGATCATTCTTAAGGTCAGGAATACAAAGAGTTTTAACGTCATTTTTTTGAAGATAATTTCATAGAGTTTTGAAATAACTTTCGGAGTCCCATGAATCATAGTGTTTTGGTCTTGAGTATCCAAAAACTATGTTTTGTTTGTTATCTGATATTAGAAGATCATTGTCATATAGGGATTTACATTTTTCTAAATAGGGATCGACTTGAGAGCACAAGCTAATAGCTTCGTTGAATAAATCATTTTTATCAGAGAGTTCGCAGGAAGTGGGGATAAAGATATTTTTGTGACGAGAATCTAAGAGGCAATCTGGTGAAATCTTGAGATTTGGTGTGTCAAAGTTATAAGAGCTATTGTCAGAAAAATGTTCATAATTGACATGTAAATAATTGTCAGGAGTTTCTTGATTTGTGCTATCGTCATTTGTAAGATCGATATTTGTCGTAGAAATAGGGGGTCTTGAGAGTGCGTCAGCGTTGGTATTGTTTTTTCCTGGTTTATAGACTATTTTGTATTGAAAACCAGCGAGTTTGAACTGCCATCTGGCAAGACGGCTACCTGGGTCTGTGATTTTCATATAATAGCTTAGTGGTTGATGATCTGTGACTATTGTGAAGTTTTGACCGAATAAATAAGGTCGAAAGTGTTTAACTGCCCACACAATGGCTAACATTTCTCGTTCCGTTGTAGAATAATTAGTTTCAGCTTTGTTTAAAGTCCTTGATACATAGGCTATGGGCAAGTCTTTACTTATTTCGCCTTGTGAAAGAATCGCGCCGATAGAATGTAATGAAGCGTCCGTTGTTAATATGAACTCTTTTGTGAAGTCTGGATATTGAAGTATTGGGGGGTTAGTAAGGAGATGTTTGCATTTGTTGAAAGAGTCTTCTTGTGTTTGACCCCATATGAAAGGAACTTCCTTCTTTAAGAGGCTAGTAAGGGGTTTTGTTATTTGACTGAAGTTTTCTATGAATCTTCTGTAGTATCCAGCTAAACCTAAGAAGCTTTTGATGTCCTTGCAATTCTTTGGAGTTGGGGAATTTTTGACAGCTTCAATTTTTGCAGGATTTGGTTTTACGCCTTCGTTTGAGATAATATGCCCGAGATAAGCGACTTCACGTCGTAAAAATTCACATTTGTCGGGTTGAACCTTGAGTTCATATTTCCTAAGTCTGGAAAATACTTCATGAAGTTTTTCTTCATGTTCTTGGAGACTTGATGCAAAAATTACTATGTCATCTAAATACACAAAACACCGTTCTCCTTGAATCCCCATTAGAACAGAATCCATGGTGCGTTGAAATGTAGCTGGAGCGTTTTTGAGACCGAAAGGCATTCTTTTATATTCATAATGACCATAAGGGGTTGTGAATGCAGTTTTAGGAGTGTCAGCTGGATTAACTTCTAATTGATGGAATCCTGATGCTAAATCTAATGTTGTAAGGTATTGGGAATGACCAAGTTTGTCTAGAATGTCTGTGATGTTTGGTAAGGGATAGCTATCACCTATTGTTATGTCATTAAGTTTACGATAATCTATTACAAGACGCCATTTTTGTTTCTCTGAGGCATCTAGTTTCTTTGGAACAACCCAAAGGGAGCTACTCCATGGTGAACAACTGGGTTGTATGATATCTTCATCTAACATTTTCTGTACTTGATTTTTTACTTCTTGTTCATGAACTCTTGGGAATCGATATGTTTTTGCATGAATCGGGATGTCAGTAGTCCTGCGAATATGATGTTTTGAATGATTACTAAATGATAAATGGTCTCCTTCTATATAAAAGATGTCTGAGTATTCGGAAATTATCTTGTGTATTGAATTCTTTTCCTCATTGTTCAAATGTTCATCTCTGATTAGGTTGAGTACTTTCTCCTGTCTGTCTGATAAGCTGGTGAGTTGTTTGTCTGACTCAGAAGGATGTTCATTAAGATTATGTATTTGTTGTTCGCTAAATGAGTCAACATCAATGTTTGGAATTTCTATTATTTTGTCTACTTTGTTGGCGTTTACACAAGTAGTTAGGAATGAGTTGTTTTCGACATGGACTAAAGCATGAGGAATGATAACACCAGTGGTTAAGAATTGTTGATTTACAATAGCTACTCCGGATTTAATAGACTTTGTTGTACATTTGATTACTGTTTCGGATCTTTTATTCAAGGTTTGTTTTCCTTGAAGTTTTTCTTGTTTTTCTTCAAAGGAATGGAGTTTATATGTTTTATTATGAACACGCATTGTTTTTGACTGGACATAGATGTAGACATTGTTTTTGGAAAGGAAATCATTCCCTAGAATGCCATCAGCTTTAATGTTTAAGTTAGCTACGTGAAATTTGAACTTTGGGAGGTCGTCTAGAGATAAGTTGGCTGTACCGAAACTGCGAGTTGATGATTGTGTGCTGGAGATACCTACAAGAGATACTACGTCGTTTTGATTAATTTGTGAGGAGCCTATTTTATCTTTTCGGACTATTGAAATTCCGGCTCCAGTATCTACCAGGAAAATAACGGGTTTGCCTTCGATATGGAAAGTACAATGAAGTAGGTTTACTGGTGGTACATCGTTTAAAGAAGATATATTGTATGGTTGAATTGGGGATCGAGATTTCTGGGAATTGAGTTCTGACTGAGATTTTGTTTTGGGTTTGGATTTAGGCTTTGACTTAGATTTTGACTTGGATTTCGAAGATTTAGTGATATTATTGAAATCACGGTTTTGGGACTGATTACTCTGTTCATGGATTTCACTTGATTTCGAGGATTCAGTAGATTTAAGGAAATCACGAGTTTGGGGCTGATTACCCTGTCCGTGGATTTCATTTTTTGATTTAAGAGATTCAGAGGATTAAGAGTGATCATGAGTTTGGGGCTGGCTACCCTGTCCATAGATTTGATTTCGAGATTTAAGAGATTCAGTGGATTTAAGAGATTCGGTAGTATTCGAGAAATCGAGAGTTTGAGTGGAAGCGTCTCTAAATTCAGTTTGCGTAGAAGCGTCTTTAAGTTGTCTCCGATAGACTGGTTTATTCATTTCTAAAGACGTATTACGTTTTTGTACCTCATGTATTTGATTTACTGAATTTAGTTTTGGTGGTGTATTCACCACTCGAATTGGGAATTCTCTGTCATGGGATATGCTTGAGTCTGGGTGATTGAGCAAGATGGTAAAGCGGTTTCCGAGGAGTTGATCATCTCGTCAGTCGCTGGCGAGTTTAAATGATTAACGTTTTTCGGTGGAGCAGGTAGAGCGCGTTGGTTTTGTGGGGCAGGTAGAGCGCGTTGATTTTGGTTATCTCGAAGGT
This sequence comes from Ypsolopha sequella, assembly GCA_934047225.1. Taxonomy (NCBI): domain Eukaryota; kingdom Metazoa; phylum Arthropoda; class Insecta; order Lepidoptera; family Ypsolophidae; genus Ypsolopha; species Ypsolopha sequella. The sequence goes on along the minus strand of OW203991.1, from coordinate 30,493,461 downwards.
TATTATTGAACGCTCTCTTACGACAATTGGCAATTAAGTGCCCAGGTTTTTTGCAATAGTTGCACGTTTTTTGTTGCACTTGATTTGTGTTTGATGTTCCCTGCATTTGATTTGGGACGTTTGAGACTGTGTAACGGTTTGAATAGGTACTTGAATTATAAGATTTTTGTACAGGTTTTGCAAGGTCTTTTGCATAGTGCTCAACGTGTTTAGGAATTCTAGGTGGGGTTTGTTTGAACAGTGTTTGTCTTGCACTGTTCATTGCGCGTATTTGATCTTCTTGGATAGCGAACCGCCCTGCTTCGGATAGCGTTGTAAAACCTTTAGTACGGAGCATTGTACCGATGTCGGGATAATTTAGTCCTATCTCGAACACTCTTAGAGCAGTTTCTTCAGTCGCCTTCATCCTACTTATCAACGAGTTGTCGTCAATTTCCGCGTTTAATTTTTCAATAATTTTTCCGCGACACAGATCTACTCTATGTAGATATTCGGTGATAGTTTTCGGTTGCGAATTGGAACATTGATTGTAATTCAAGATTTAGGTGAGATATCGCCTTGACATTGGAAAATTTTTCGATAAGGAATGATCGAAGGTCTCCCCAAGAAGCATACTGTTTACTATGCACATCCGATGCGTTTGTACCCACGATATTGTTTAGGGCATAGATTAAAAGGATTCGTTTCTGATTTTCTGATGCTAGTGAAAATGCTGAATCACATGATCTCGCGAATTTGTATAATTGACCCGGTTGATTTGTATCAAAATTTGGTATTAATTTTAGAAGCGTATTTATTTCTAGCGCCATTTCAGAATTTAAGTTAGGGTAGATTTCGTTTTTAATTTCTAAGGGCATGAGTTTCGTAGAGATATGCGATTTGAGATTTATATATAATATGTGAATATAAGCACAGTGATATAATGGAAGCACAGATAATATGGAACACAGTGAAATAAAATAACACAATAACACAGGAATAAAAAACACAATGAAATGGAAATGGAATACACAGAGGAATCGAGCAAACAAGTTTAGCCACTTACCAACATAATAATATTATTTTAATTTGCATGGTTTCGGCAAATCTTTATTAAAGCCCTCCGGGCACCGTCCAGGTCCTTTTGGCGATGTTTGTCCTAGGTCCTGATCGTTTCGATTTGACTATATCCAGTACCGGCTGCGCCAATGTAAGATATTGGAAGTAGAAAACTTGTTTTTAAAAAACAATTATACTTTTATTTAGATTATTACAAGAGTTCTCACTGTGGAGACTGGAATTAGAATGAATATAATAATAGGGAGTTTGGGTTTTATACCCTTACTCTTATCGCTTATGACTAACAGAATGTTCTGACTAACTTAACTAACTTAGTGACTAAGAGATTACAATTTGAGAAAGTAGAAGATAGTAAATGTTATCTTCGACGGAAGTTGTTATCGTCAGTTTAAGGTCTAATATTAATGACTAATGCTAACAGAGGTATGCTATGACTAGTTGTGTAGGGTACGTAACAGCCTCGCTTTTTTGTTAGGAAAAGGAGGGATCAACGATACGCTACGCCAAGGGTCACTAAAAATATATATTTCTACTTCTTTACAAAGGGGTTGTAAAATGTCATGTCTATGGTATTAGACAATCAGGCGCGGTCGCAGCTAACGATTTTGGATAATAATTATCAAATTTCAATTCAAAAAGTGACTTCGAGTGTTCTGAACGCTGCTATAGTACCTATCTACGTCGTCGCGTCATGACAAGATTTTCACTGCCATCATGAATCAAATATTGAAATTAGGGTTCCTTTTGATTTTAAATGACGATACTTTTTGTTTGACAGTGATGTTCCTGATGTTAGGGTTATGCTTTTGACATAGTGATGTAACACTAGGGATGCACCATAAAAATTTTGTTTTGGCCTTATCTTTGAAACGGAAGGTGGTACCTACACCCTTTAGGGTTGTACCATAGGGGGTCAAAAATATATATAATTTTAAATGCCAAAACTTTAACGGCCTGTATTTTCTAAACGGTTGGGGTTTGACCCATGTTGATGGGTGTCTAAGAAAAAGTCTCACCGAGATCACCCCCCCCCCCCCCAAGTGTCAAAACTTTGATGGCCCGTATCTCCTAAACGGTTAGTGTTAGATCCATGTTGATGGGTGTCTAAGAAAGGTCTCGGTGAGATCTATCCCTCCCAAGTGTCAAAACTTCAAAAGCTCGTATCTCTTAAACAGGTAAAGCTAGACTTATGTTGATAGTACTCTAAGAAAAGGGCTGCACATGATCTACCTAATGGTAAAATAATTAAAAATATATATATTTTTGACCCCCTATGGTACAACCCTAAAGGGTGTATGTACTACCTTCCGTTCTAAGGATATGGCCAAAACAAAAATGTTATGGTACATCTCTAGTGGATGTACAGTGGAGACCGCATCAAGTAAGACACATTGGACTTTGTACCTATCTTATATTCTTCTCTGTAGGGGCTAATTTCGTACTGCAAGTGTATAGCTTGATGTGGTCTCCACTGTACATCCACGAGTCAGACTTTTGAAATGGTCGTTTAATAACTCTTTGCCCCCGACGCAAAGCTCATCGGCTGTGGCGATGCAAGTCTGTTAAACGCGACAAATGTTAACACTGGCATGGCCGCCGCTACCGTTCCGAATCTTTACAGGAAGGCGAGGGCGGGGTGGTTAAGGAGAAGCGGGAGGGGTATCGCAATCCAGAAAGATACTGAGGTTATGTGACCGTGTTAAAATAAACACCATTTTAACATAAAATCACATTAATTATAGTCAAGACAAACATGACTATAACAAAAGAGCCCCCGGACAGAATCTAATAATTTGTTGCCAAAATCATAAGAAAATTATGTACTTTCATTTACCGCAAGTCTCATCAGTGGAGGCCTTTGGACCAAGTTCCATACATTTTTGCCCCTTGTCCAAGAATATTGGAAGTTATTGTTTTGTGCTAGAATCGGAACAAAGTTTTATGAATGAAACGTATTTGTACACCTAGCATGGACTTCTTTGTGGTTGTAGATCTCACCAATGCACTCAAAAATCATGTGTTTTGAATACTTTTGATCTTTAAATTGCGTAATAATTAAACAATTTTTGATTAATATTATTGCATAAGCGGAAACTAGATTTTTAGTTTATTTTTTTAAGCCATATTTGAGAAGTCTGTTTCGTTGTTATTAAGGCATGTATTCAATTTTAAAATCGTATGAAATTCTGTTTGTTTTACCGCCTTAAGGCGAGAGGGTACCCAGAGGAATCTGTCTTGCGCTAACGCTTTCATTTTACACTTATCTATCCTGCTCAGTGGAAGCGGGCCGCTCAGAACGATTTCAACGTCTTTTTGTTTATTACTTTGGAATTTAAGGTATGTTGTTTTATGACCGTTTTATATCACATTTTGTACGACGTGCATTTTGGTATAAGTTTTATTGTCTAAAACTTAAATAACTCAAATGAAATGATAATTAGATCATAGTTAAGGCTTGTATTTGCAATTTATTGCAATCGTGTATCGAACGGCTGAAATATTTAGTTCAAAGAGTGAAATATGAAACATATTTTTTCACAATTTTACTATCACAACTTCACGATTTAAATTTAACTTGAAAAGTGACAAAATCGGCAGAACACCACCTTAAATATCATAGCTGCAGGAATGTACAACTATCGTCACTTGTTTTAAAAGAAAGATCGATGGGTTCCCTGCTACTGAATATATATACATATAAAACTTTCATATATATTCAAATGTAACCCTTGAAACTTAAGGACCGGCGCCCCCACGGCTCGTTGTCAAAAGCGCTCATTCTAAGTCGCGCACGCACACGTAGATAACTTGAGCAGTGGTACCACGAAGCGAAATGCCGCGAACTTACATAAGCAAGCGAATTCCGCAACACGATAACATCTCGATAATTAAATATAAATGTAATATTATTAAAAAATAATTTACTGTCGACCCATACAGTGTAGTAAATAGTATCTGCCTTCTGCGCCGAGGGTCTCGGGTTCATTTCCCGGTTGGGCAGATTTGTAATTTATGATGAATTTAAGGTGATTACCCACGCCAACGGCCTTGAGCAATCGGCCTCACCTCCGGGGAGTTACAGGCGCTGCTCCCCGCATGCCTCTGCGCAGACGCCCCGCGCCCCTCTACAAAGATCGCTAGCGTCGAAATGATTCACACCTCGTAGCGAGGTAGAAATAAATTTATGTAGCATTGTTTTATGCGTAAACCTATAACTATAACTTTTGAAGCTCAATAGGCTGTGGTGCTGTAACAGAGAGATGTGACCATTCTGTTCGTACTACTACACGGTGATATTTTGGTAGTTTTGAAAACAAACTAGTGATTATAGTAATCGCGAACTAGTGGTGATAGTACTGAAATCGCGAATATATATAAAACATATACAACAAAATCGGTTATGTGAGGATACCCGAAAGTGACCAAGTTGATATTGGGGTCAGACCTTTATAAATCTTGGGCTTGAGCGGTAACAGACGAGCGTCACTTTGCAGTTGGTAACCGTCAACAGTAGGCCCACCATGAGTTTGGCACTCGATATACGTTAGCGACTGCGTAAAATATAATGTATTGGAAATTCTGGTTCCTCTCGTATACCGCTAGAACCGCTAAACTCATACAAATGTTTTACGCTGTCGCTAACGTGCATCGAGTGCCAAACTCATGGTAGGCTAGAGGCACAGTATTATACTGTGCCAGAGGATTGAGGTAACTAATGTCGGAGGTAACCGTCTAATGATGGTAGCGTCAGCCGTCGTCGGTTGCAGTCAAACAATTTTTCATAAAAAGTGTCTGTTTTTATATTTGAATGATTTTTGAACGATAATGACGAAAAAAAATATATATTGATAAAATATAATTTTGTTACAGTTTTTGTTAATTTCGGTGCTTTTAGAGAATTGAGTGGTATGTATCGGTTATTTGCGGGTCTCATAATAAAACCGATAGTATGTAATATATTTAGGTACTCAGAAACGGTTTCAATGATGTTGATGCAACTTTTAGATTTTATTTTTATGAAGATTGTATTCGCACATAAAATAAACAAAACACATATTTTTTTAATCTGTAAATTTTAATTATGTTACGTAATCTGTACCACAGTTTCACCTCGCTAACACTTGTAAGCTCTGATCTGCAGGTAAATCCTCAATTTGGTAAATATATGTATATATTTTCTTGATCATGAGTCTTCTGCTTTTTATTTGTTCTTCACTTGAGATAAGTTAAATTTTTTGTTGTGCTCTTTGTTCTTCATTTTCTTGTTCTGTACTTCGTTTATTTCATTGTTCTGTACTGCGGTCTTCATTTTCTTGTTCTATTATATTGTTATACATTTTCTGTGTGTTTTCGTTTTTGTAATATTTTTTTTCCTTTTGTTACTTTTTTTGTTGTGCACTTTGTTTTTCATTTTATTGTTCTGTACTGTGGTTTTCATTTTCTTGTTTTATATTTTGTAATACATTTGCTGTAAATTAAAATGAATCTACCAGAATCGAGTCTTTAATCGTCTTTTGTTCAGAGGCTGTCGGATCATTGTCTTTGCCGTTCATTTGTAATGCAATGAATGAGCCTGGAGATGGTGGTGGTCCAAAAGATATTTTTCTCTGAAAAACATGATAAATAAGTTTGAATTTACCTAAGTACATAGTGTAATTTTTAACCCAATATAAATTATAAAATAATGCAAACCCATTAAAGAAAAATACTCTAGTTTCACAAACAAATATAAAACATAATATTAATTCCTAAATATTTACCTAAATTCAAGGATATTACCACGTTATAAAAAAAGATTGGTAAATTCTCAAACCTACCGGAATCGACTCTTCGATAGTCTTTTGTGCAGACATTGTTGGATCATTGTCTTTGCCTTCCATTTCTGAAGCAATGAATGAGCTTAGAGATTGTGGTGATCCAGACGATGCTTTTCTCTAAGAAACATAATAAATAACGCTGAATATGTTTTAATACGGAATATAATTTTTTACGTACTAGGCTGTCGGGTGACAGTTGGTAACCCTATGTCATTAAATAACAAGATGTGACCAATTCGTAGTGGTGTAGAAAAAAAACTACATCAAAATAAACAGAGTTGGCTCGACGCAACCTGAAAAATTTTGTAAAGTCAGCAAAAGCAGCACTATTTTATTGATTAAAAAAAATCACATCATCAAGTATATATCATCGATAGAGCGTATAAAAGGTGCTAAAGAAAGCTTTTTTTCATATAAAAAGATATTCGATAAAATCAGGCTGATATTAGTAGCAACATAGGACATGCAAACCTTATTTTTAAGCACCTTGTGATACGCTATACCGAACATAGTACTTGCTACTTACTGACGTAATTTTTGTCAGAAAATTTGCGTTGTTTTTGCTGACTGTATAAAACGCTCTAGGTTGCGCCTAGCCAACCCGGTTTATTTTGATGTAGTTTTTTTTCTACATCACTACGAGTTGGTCACATCTTGTTAGTCGATGACATAGTGTTCCCGAATGTATTCTGACAGTCTACTATTCTATACCATAAATTGCCACCGAATGACGTTAGCGTCAGCCGTCGGTTGCAGTCAACCATACAACGCTGACAATACCATCAATCGAGTACAGTCGGCGCTGTTTGGCAGCGTCAGCGCGTCGAATGCAACCAATAGCTGACGCTCACTACCATTGTTCGATGGTAGTCGATGGCTATCGCCAACATGGTTCGACATAAGCATGTGTACGGCTACCGTTTTGAAAGTGATGTTCGTTTGTTGGCACTCTAAATATTTACAAAATTTCAATGACATTACATAATTTCAATGACAATGATATTTGATAGGTGGTAGAGCTGATGCTGGACTCGACTGTGGAGGTACCACCATCTTATTTGGAGACCCCCTCGAAGTAATTCTGAGGAGAGTAAGAGGACAGCTCACAGGCAAAAAACCAGGAGACCCACCATGCCTAGGACCGATGGATGGCGGTATATCCATCCCTTATAGCCGGGCCTTATATGGAACAGACTGGTAACGGGCAGCGGCGTCACCGGTGCGAGGGTTCCGGCACCGCGCTCATCAACCCCCTGCCCAGCGTGTGTGAGTATGGACAATTCTTCCAGGATGATCACCGGGAATGACAAAGTCCTGAAACGGCTTATGTCCAGCAGCGAGGCTGATGGATGGATGGAATGACATTACAGGTTACATGCACAGATTATTTTGAATTAATATATTGTCAGGTCTTGGTCTTTTTTGCAGATTTTGTCGGATTATTTTCTGTTTCTGGTGGTCTCTTTTTAGATGCCCCTGAAATAATATATCAACTATATGTATTATACCTACAATTCTAGTTATTCAACTATCTCTACATAATATTACAGGTATAAATACCACGGTTTTGATATGCCTGCCTGGGACATATTTTTCTGAAATTAACTAAAACAAGTATTTCAAATAGTGCTCCGGTCCAAAAAAACAGGTCGGAAGCGGAGCTAAACCATATACATAGTCCGAGCCTTGATACTTGGGTAGTTTATTTAGCTAGATAGAAGTAAAAACAAAATTTTGAGCAACGTTTTTTGCGTGAATTGTTGCTTATAGCTGTTTATAATAATAATTATACCTATACATTGTCACGATAGGAATCCTCGAGGGGGCTTTGGAGGTGTTTCGAGTGTCTCCGCACTCGGTACACCCGCGTTTCACCGACGATAAGTATGTCCCAACGTGGTTGGTGGTGACTTCGGGCACAAAACATTCAGCAAGTAGTAAGTATTAGAAAATACTATGCACAAAAATTCCGAAAAACTCCTTGGTGCATGCCCAACCGAGGCTTGAACCTGGATCTCAAAATTGAGAGGCCTGCGTTCTACCCATGAGCTACTATATTATAACTTTTCTAAAAAAAGTTCCTTGCTAACTCGTCAAACTTCTAGTTTATTATAGCGTCCACGCGCGAACGTCACAGCACAATTTATCCTCTAAATAACTAAGTCCATTGCCGAAAGTACTCTCTGAACGCACACAAATAAAAATCCTTATAAATATTTTCGCAAACATGTCATCAGACGCCAGGGTGCGGTACGTGGCAACGAGTGACACAGCCTCCCCGTCTGAACGCCACTGCATGACTGATGCCTGCGCCCGCGCAGAGCACCTCTTAGCCTTTGACCTTGAAATCTTACATATTTCGATATTTTTAATAGAAAAAGTTACTGGATATACTTGAGATATGTTGCATTTAAAGTTCAACAGATTATTAATTTTTTGGCGTGTAAATATTTCCAAACGTCATAGCAGATTAGGAGGAGTAGGGAATTTAAGCCAAAAAAACATCATACAGTTGTTATTTTTTTTTATATAGAAGTTTTGATCGTACGAAACCAAAATTTGTTGCAAATATTTTTAAAGAGTTATTATTTCATATATATTTTTTTCAAGCCATTTGGTTCAGCCGTAAACGAGGAGTAGGCTTTAGAAAGTACACATCTGGCTGTATTTGAAGGATCAAGCGCCTTAAGGCTCGGTTTCGCCACCGGCCGCCGTCGAATTTATGTATATCGACGCTTGCACACAGCGGTAACAGCTCTCACGCACACTTGTACGCATGCACAGTGGGCTCGCGCCGCCACCGCGGCCGCCGTTCTATCCACTAAAGTTTTATTCAAAATGACGAATATGAGAAATAACTGTCGCATTTTTAGGGTTCTCTTAGTGCTCTTTCTTGTAATTCAAGAAATAGTGGCGGTTGAGCTGACTTGAGCTAGCGTGTAGACAAATAATAAAATGTCGGGTAAAATGGGAAATTAGGGTTCCATCTGAAACGGAAACCTTTTAGTGAATGAAGCATCTTCTTGTCTACCGTCTGCGGCACAATTCAAGAACGGCTTGACCGGTTGAGCTGCAATTTTGCTCGAAAATTTATACTTTTATATTCACAATATGAATGTCACTTCAAAATTTGATTTTGCGCGAATTTGACATCGTTGTGAAATTTAAGATGGCTGTTGCAATATATTATTTACTACTTTGAAATACTTCTTACTTCGTAAGTACTTCGTTTTTAAGGTTTTTATGGTGATGCTGTGGCATTTTGCTGAGTCAAAGCCCTTTTTTTGCTGCAACTTAGCAATTTAAACATATTAAGTTGTCTCAGAGCTGATAATTGTATTTGTTTAGGATGTAGTATCAAAATAAATGTCTTATTTATTTCTTGCTTTCGTTATTTATTTAGCACAAATTTGAAAAAATGATTTTTGAAATCAAAGATATACGTAGTCTGCGACAAACTGACAGTTACAATTACACAAATATTTCCCATCCCTAGTGTCCTTGTACATCACTACGAACTTCGCGCTCGCGTGCTCGTTCTGAAAAATGTCAACTTTTCCCATCCCTAGTCTCAAAGTCAATAAAATGTCAAAGTACATCCCTAGGAACTTTTTCCCATCCCTAGTGTCCAAGTACATCACTACGAACTTCGCGCTCGCGTGCTCGTTCTGTAAAATGTAAATTTTTTCCATCCCTAGTGTCAGGGTCAAAAAATGTCAAAGTACATCTCTTGGAACTTTTTTCCATCCCTAGTGTCCAAAAACATCACTACGAACTTCGCGCTCGCGTACTCGTTCTGAAAAATGACACTTTTCCCATCCGTAGTGTCAAAGTAAAAAATGTCTAAGTACATCCCTAGGAACTTTTTCCCATCCCTAGTGTCCAAATACATCACTACGAACTTCGCGCTCGCGTGCTCGTTCTGTAAAATGTCAATTTTTCCCATCCCTAGTGTCAAAGTCAAAAAATGTCAAAGTACATCCCTAGGAACTTTTTCCCATCCTTAGTGTCCAAAAATATTACTATGAACTTCGCGCTCGCGTGCTCGTTATGAAAAATGACACTTTTCCCAACCCTAGTGTCAAAGTAAAAGAATGTCTAAGTACATCCCTAGGAACTTTTTCCCATCCCTAGTGTCCAAGTACATCACTAAGAAATTCGGGCTCGCGTGTCCGTTCTGAAAAATGACACTATTTCCCATCCCTAGTGTCCAAAAACATCACTACGAACTTCGTGCTCGCGTGCTCATTCTGAAAAATGACAATTTTTCCCATCCCTAGTGTCAAAGTCAAAAAAATGTCAGTACATCCCTAGGAACTTTTTCCCAAATGTTTGCGAGATACGGGCAGTTAAAATTTTGAAATTTGAAATAAAAAAATTTTTTTTGGCACCCAATTGTTCGACCCCTAGGGCTGTACCACCTTCCGTTCCGAAGATATCCGGTCGATACAATTTTTTTTTGGGACATCCCTAGTCTCAAAATCAAAAAGTACATCCCTAGTGGCGGGAGACATTGCTAGGATGTAAATTTTCCCATCCCTAGTATCAAAAACGTGTATTTTCAAATGGATCTTGTCAAGCCCTTTTCTTAGAGGACCATGAACATGGGTCTAGCTTCAGCCGTTTGGGAGATACGGGCCGTCAACGTTTTGACATGAAGAAGGGGGTAGATCTCGGCGAGACATTTTCCTAAACACCCATCAACATGGTTCTAACTCCAACCAGCAGAAACAATTTATTTTTGGGACATCCCTAGTGTCAAAGTAAAAAAGTACATCCCTAGTGGCGGGGGACATCGCTAGGATGTAAATTTTTCCCATCCCTAGTAATAAGTAGATCTCTCAAATAGATCTTGTCAAGCCCTTTTCTTAGAGTACCATAAATATGGGTCTAGCTTCAGCCGTTTGGGAGATACGGGCCATCAAAGTTTTAACATGGGGAGAGGGGTAAATCTCGGTGAGACCTTTTCCTAGACACCCATTAATATGGGTCTAATTCCAGCCGTTCCGTTACGAAGATATTTTCGAAATCTTAGTTCCTAGGCGAGGTGCCAATTTTTCCCATCCCTAGGGTCAAAGTCAACAAAAATACCCATACATCACTATCATGTCAGAACAGTCCTTCCAATTATACTATAATGTCAATGAGTTGGTCAGTGAGTGACCGTTATGTAATTTTATATAAAAGTTAAATTTGTGAACATCGTCCAAATTCATACTCGAGCCTTGGTAAGTGATCAGCATTATGAAATTTCGACTCCCCATAGTGGTTCACTCAGGACTGGGAATTATACGAATTTCACAAAATTGTTATCGGTTCATGATGCTGATCACTTACCAAGCCTCCATTATGAATTTGGACAATGATCAAAAAGTCATCTTATATATAGAATAGAATAAATACATAAATATAATATGCAAACTTAACAATAATACGTCTTCACTTCGAATCCACAATAAACATCAAACTCTAAATCTTACAAAATGCTATCCATATTCGCATACGAAAACACTCGTGGCGTTGCTTGGTTGGCACCGTCTTCAATCATTCAATAAAATCAAAGCAATGTACATACTTACTTTTGTGACAATGGTACCACTGCAGTATGTTTTTGTGTGTGCATACGAGCCGACGTCGCGGAATTTTCTTATCGAAAAGACGTAACCTCCCACCTTGACAGCTCGTGATTCACTGAATGTGGTATCTCTTTTTTTTTTTTTTTTTTTTTTTTTGCGCCTAAGCAAGGCACCCTCCGGAGGTCACGGTGGGAGGGAGGTGGAGAATGCTCATAGCATACCAACGTAACCGTTTACGTTGGTTATGTGGGACTCACTGAGTGCCTACCCACTAAACTCCACCTAATTTGGTTTGGCCCTTGCGGGTCTTAAAACCTTTATCGGAAGCGGCCCCCTCTGGGGAAAGGGGGCGCTAGCGGAGCCCTATAGGGGCATCCGCTGGATAAGAACACTAAGTGTTAATTTCTGGGTTGGGAGGAAGAGCTAGGCTCTGATCGTTTGGTTTGATCCTTCAGCTCATCGAAGGCTTTCAGAAGGAGATTGAGATGGGCTGAGAGTTTGTCAGGGGGATCGGAGAGAACGTTTCTTGGTCTTCGAACCTTGTATCGGGATGTAGACGGAGACTGTCTCGCGTACTAACGGATTGGGGTGTTCTTCAGAAGATTTGAAGAATGTCTCTGAGAGGGATTTCATGAATTGTTGGAGGGTGGGTAGCTCCAAATCACGATGGAGGTCTGCGTTGCGCACGTACCATGGTGCGTTGGCCGCTCTCCGACAGAATAAGTTCTGTACTATCTGCATTTTATACAGGACTTTGGGGTTCGCATGTGCGAAGACAGGGGAAGCGTACGTTAACACAGGTCTGATGCAGACCTTGTATAGTGTTCGCTTGTTCCTGAGAGACATTTTACTGTGCCTGCCTAACATGCTGTTAAGCCGGTACAGATAGAAGCGGGCTGTGCGCGTCACTCTATTGACGTGAGGTGCAAAAGTCAATCTCGAGTCCAGAGTGACTCCTAGGTATTTGGCAGTGCTATGCCAAGGGACAGGGGTACCTAGCATTCGGACATTGGGGTTGTCATGGTGACGGCGTTTGTAGTCAAAGCGAATCGCTGAACTCTTATCTGGGTTCACATCGATGCGCCATCTTTGAAACCATTCTCCAAGGTCATCGATAGACTTTTGGAGTTTGGCGAGGATAGTCGGGGGGTTATGTCCTTTGACATAGAGAGCAGTGTCATCTGCGAAGAGTGATAGCTGTACCCCGTTTGTGGGGACGGGAATATCGTTTATGTATAACGAGTAGAGGATAGGGGAGAGAACTGATCCCTGGGGGACTCCAGCCCTTAGGGGGCGTGGAGAGGAGAGCAGCCCTTCATGTCTGAAGCGGAATGAGCGATCTTTGAGGTATGATGCCACCACGCGAACAAGACGGTTGGAGAGGCCTGTCTTGTGTAGTTTGAATATGAGGCCTTCATGCCAGACTTTGTCGAATGCTTTCGCAACGTCAAAGAAAACAGCGAGAGTAGGGTATCGTCTTGGATAGAATCCACTTAGTATGTATTCTACTATACGATGGACTTGTTGGGGGCAAGAGTGCTTGGCTCTGAAGCCGAATTGATAGGGGTTGATGATCGGATCTCCATCTGTTGGGAATAAGTGGGTTTTCATGCGTGAAAGCATAACCCTCTCCAATAGTTTCCCCAATGATTTGAGGAGGCTAATTGGGCGGTGACTGGCAGGGAGGTTGAGTGGTTTTCCTGGTTTGGGTATACCTATGACTGTGGCTTCTTTCCACGCTTTTGGGAAGTGGCCGAAATTAAAGCAAGCGTTAAATAAAAGGGCTAGCAATGTGAGTACTTGCTGGGGAAGGTGCTTGAGGGCTTTATTGGAGATCCCGTCCGCGCCTGGCGCTTTCTTGGGTTTTAGGCCTCTGATGAAGAAATGGATTTCATCTTCGGTCACTGTGATGGGGTCAGACGTGAGGGGGAGGGAGTTTCGATAGTGATTCTCGTCCTCCACCTCTTTTATGTGGGAGGGGTCAGTTGGTTGGGAGCTGGGAGAGCACTGTGAGGCAATGCTATCCGCAAAGCATTCTGCTTTTTCCTCGTCCTCGAAGGCTGTTGAGCCATCGGGGCAGGTCAGAGAGGGAATGTGAGTGATTGCGTCTATCCTGAGAGCTCTCGCCATTGGATAGAACGCAACGTGTGATGGGGATATCTTTTCCATGAGCTCACTTCTACGGGATTCATTGAGCTCAGAGAGAGCTGACTTAAGTTTGCGACTCAATTGATTCGCGGTCTGTCTGTATTCTGGGGTGGGATAGATTGCTGCTCTCCTTTGGGCTGCTCTCTTAGCTTTTAGTAGGTTGGAGATTTCCAGGGGAAGCTGTTGGGGTGGCTTTGAGGAGATCTTTTCGTTCTCTTTGAGAGAGGAATTGATTGTGGTATCCTTGCGCACGCAATTTTATAGTCATGCAATTTGGGCGCGCGCGCCCATAGGAAATTGTATGGCGAATTAGTGCCTAAAATAGTGGTATATTTGGTAACGTACTGCGGAAAAGCTATGAATAGTATCGGAAAACTTTTTATGTAATAATGTTTATTAGCGTGTTGTTATGAATCTGAATATGTTTGGTCGTTGTTTTGTCTTTAATTTAATCCCAGTACCTATAACGCCGCAATGCTATTTGAGAGATTTTCTGGAGATTCCTGTTTTTTTTTCTGAAGTATATATACATTAGAGCCGCGATTCCTTTCAAGGAACCAGTACTTCATCTTGTAAGATAGTAAGTGGTATTTATTTTGTTTAGAAATTTAAATTTTTACTCTCTTAAATAGACCATAACCCCGAACCCTGTTTTGCACAATCATGGTACTCCGACCCTTAAGCTGTGAAAACTTGCCAAGTTCTACATATTCTGGTGCTATTTTCTGAACTTGGCTGGACACCGGTGGATCTAGACAGATATACATTTATAGGTACACTTTTAAGATACATACATACATATATTCACGCCTGTCTTCCAGATGGGTAGGCAAAGACTACTACAGATTTCCATCTGCTACGATCCTGGTACACCTCTTCCACATCCATCAATCTATTCATACAAGCTCTTCTATTTCAGGTGCTTTTGAACATTTTTACATTTTACATGAATTGTTATCATCGATTGTACAAATACCCCATATATTTTGTGGGGTCGGGCGGGTGAAGCGCATTCTTTAGAAGTGCCAATATTCACAGTACGTAAGACGACTGAATGAATGAAATTGCTTTTATTGCTTATTTATTTGCGATATGGGCGAGCGAGCTGGCGACATGTTGCAACGTGCACGCGTGGCATCGTCAGCGGTTCGCGCTTGTCTCCCTCTGCCCCCGCACCTTTCCTCTCAGACGCGATCTTTTGAATTAAAAATTGTTTTGGGTATCAGTTCAAAATTGTGATTAATTATGTAAGAAATCGAATGTAAGTTTAAAATAACCTATGATTAAGCAAAAATATTACGGTTCTGAAATCTGCTACGACGCCAAAATTCATTTACATTTTAATTGTGAAATATTTGTTTAATTTCTTGAGATTTATAATTATTTAATCTACAAGATGCTTAAAATCTTTGAAAAACGTGGGTATGATTTTTGCAAGACTTCCTATTAAATTTAGTTTTTTTTATTTAAAAAGAACATTAATGCAATTTAAATATTTGGTTAATTATCTTCGTGCTTGTAACATATCAAGCATAAATAAAAGTCTACCTAATTAGCTATTGGTTATGATTTATAGTAAAAAATATAAAATTAAAATAACTAATAAAATGTATTTTTTTTTAAGAAGTTAAAATCTGCTGAGTTTTTTGTTAACCCCTTTTGTATCAAAAATTGTGTGTCTATCGAATTTTGACGCGATATCATGTATTAATCCGGTTATGGTTTACGCCGAACTTCGCCTAAATGATCATCGTAAATTCCCTGGCCTATAAGGTGAAGTCCTTTGGCGCTTGCACACTGATAATTTGGAGTTCTGATTTTAGTTGCGTGGGAGTTAGGATATGTGGGCTTATTCGTCCATTGTAAATATCCGTGATAGTATCCAACAAAATTTCTTGCAGTTGTTGTAATGTCTGCAAAAGATTGCTACCAGCAAGAGCCGTTAAAGTAAACTCTTGTATAATGCTTAGGTTTCGAATTTCGCTCTGTATTTTATTTGTGGCGGCTTCTAAGGAGTTAAGTTGTTTATGTATGAACTTGTGTTGCTTTTCAATAGAGCTTTCCATGCGTTTTAACAAATTGAACTCTGCTTCAACGACTGAAGTTTGGTTTTGCCACAAATTAGTGAGATAACGTTCATTGTTTCTTATTAACTTGATATCTTGCGTGTATTTTTCTGCGAATTGGTTGTCCAGTACTCCGAACAGGGTGTTTGCTAGGTTACCGACTGCGTTGATAAGACCTCGGCGCCGACGCTGTCTGGCGTGCTCGCTGAAATGCTGACGTAGCAAGCGCTCATTGTAATATTGTAACTCTTGATACGTTTTATGTAATTGCAGTAAGATTATATTGCAGTTAATTTGTTGTTTGATTTGTAAACAAGTGTTGTTAAGATATAATGATAATTTGGAGTAAGCTTCGACGCCGGTCCAATATGGTGACATATCATAATACACCACTAACGTCCACTTGTCTCGAATGATTTGTACTTTTGTTATTGGGTCAAAATATAGTCCTTGGTTAATCGGAAGTTGTGTTATGCTAAACTGTCCTTCAGACGATGAAATCATGGTCATGAAAAATATTAATGAGATAGCCATTGATATAAAGGTTGTTACCTTCTGCTTGATAGTTGATGATTTTGCTTTTTTATTTTATTTTTCAGGATTTTGGTGTGACTCATCGGCTGATGTGTGTGTATTTTCAGTTGGCAACAATGATAACTTGACTATCGGACGTTTCATGTAGCCGTTTTTTGTTTTCAATGTGACGACCCTTACTAGACCGTCTCTTCCTGGATGAATCTCGACAACACGACCCATGGGCCACTTTCCTGCTGGAAGATTATTGTCATGGATGATCACTACGTCGTTTAATTTAATATTTTCCTTTTGTTTTGTCCACTTCCTTCTTATTTGTAGTTGAGTTAAATATTCGCTTTTCCAGCGTTTCCATACGTCTTGAAACACTTTTTGTGCGAGTTGCCACCTTGTTCGTAAGTCCTTTTCTGTTTCGTAAATAGTTAGCGTAGGGCCACTTGCTAGGAAGTGAGCAGGTGTTAGACAGTTGTCGTCTAGATTTTCTGATAAAGGACACAAAGGTCTTGAGTTTAGACATGCTTCTATTTGTGATAGGACTGTTGACAACTCCTCGTACGTTAACTTCTGGTCTCCTATCACTCTCTTTAAATGATACTTCAGCCTCCTCACGCCTGATTCCATCAATCCAGCTGCTGACGGCCATCCAGGTGCATTAAAATGCCAACTGATCTCCATCTCTGATAATTCTTGCAGGAAGCTGTCACTGAAGATCTGCTTTAACTCTTCATACTCTTGCTGTAATATGTTGCTAGCTCCTACGAAATTGGTACCATTGTCACTGTACACGTGGCCTGGTGTTCCCCTTCTAGCTGACATCCTCCTGAGTGCAGCTCGAAATGATGATGATGTCAGGTCGGAGACCAATTCTATGTGCACGGCTTTGGTTGCCATACACACAAAAACTGCGACGTAACCTTTTGTAGTTTTAATCCCTCTTCCTTTGTTTGTTTTTAACGTGATAAATCCCGTAAAATCCACCCCAGTATGATAAAACGGTCTCGAGGGGTTGCATCTGGCGTCTGGTAAATCTCCAATCAACTGGTCTTGTTTACTTGGTGCCTGTCTTCTGCATTTCACACAAAGTCGAATCCATTTCTTTGTAACTCTGTTACCACTGATAATCCAATACTTTTGCCTGATAAATGATAACGCTAATATCGGTCCGCCGTGAAGGGTTACTTTATGTGCGTAATTTATTAATAACTCTGTAAAACGACTGTCTCTTGGTAGAATGATTGGGAATTTCATATCTGTACTTATTTGAGCATTCTTCAGTCTTCCTGAAACCCGCAACACTCCGTCTTGATCAAGGGTTGGGTTCAAGTTTGAAATACTGCTTCTCGGATTCACTTGCTTGCCCTGCTCCAAATCTCTGATCTCTGTTTCAAACACTTTTTTCTGAACAAACTTGATAATAATGGTTCTTGCCTTTCTGATTTCTTTGACTGATAAATAAACTTGCTTTGGTTTTTCTTCCTTTTTAGTGAAAATGCGTAGAATCCTTGCAAACACATTTATGACCTTTGTCAAGGAACTGTATTTATTGAGTAACTGATATATTATGATACTTTGTTCACTCTGCTGTTGAGTAACGTTTATTCCTTGACTTTAGCCATCAATCTGGACAGTAAATGTGCAGATGACAGCTCTAGTTTTGGCACCGATATCTGCTTGCTAGCTGGCACGAGTCGCGTCTTCCCGGCCACCAAAATGACAGATGCTGGATTTCCATCTTTTCTATCGACTTTGCAATAAATGACGCATGCTATAGCTCGTGTCGAGCTGTCACAATATCCATGTAGTTCTATGGTGTCATTTTGTTTTGTTCCAATCCATCTCACAAGTTTTATCTGATTTATAGCGCTAATATCTTTCTTGATGTCCAGCCATTCACTAACAATATTTTCAGGAAGTTGCTCATCCCACTCAATGTTTGACAGCCATACGTTTTGGAACAATAATTTTAGTTTAGTACTTAACGGAGACAGCCATCCTAGAGGATCAAATAGCGTCGAAATATCTGATAAAAGCGTTCTTGTTGTGTGTTTTGTTTTTGATCCCATTTTACATTGAAACGTAAAATAATCTTGCTTAGGATTCCATGTAAGTCCTAATGTCTTTGTCGACTCGGCCTGTTTAAAATCAAAGTTTTCATTTTTGTCAACATCCTTTAACAATTCTAAATCATTAGATTTCCATTTTCTCAAATTAAAACCTCCTGATTTTAATAATCTGATTAACTGTTTTTGTAACTGTTGTGCCTCGGATGATGAATGGCATCCGTGGATTAAATCATCCATGTAAAAGTTTGTTTCAATGACTGATAATGCTTCTTCTTGATACTTTCGTTCTTCACTTGATACTGATAATAATTGATCGCTTGATAATTTCTGTCGTTCTTCACTTGCTAAATGTTTTAATGTCATCATAGCAAGGAACGGAGCCACTTTCGTACCGTATGTTACGGTGGTGAGCATGTACTCTTTTAGTTGTTCTGCTTGTGAGTTTCTCCATACAATTTTTTGGTATTTTTGGTCTTCCTCATTGACTAAAATGCATCGGTACATCTTCTCTATGTCTGCTGTAAATGCTACAAGATATTGTCTCCATCTGAAAAGTAATTTTTGTAGATCAACCTGTAGATTTGGACCCCTATGCATAAGGTCATTCAACGACAAAGCCGTCGTCCCAGCAGCTGCTGATCCAGGAGCCGATCCATTAAAAACAACTCTAAGTTTAGTTGTAATAGAGTCGTTCTTTAATACACAGTGATGCGGTAAATAATAATCAGGTTTCATATTACCGACCGCCGCGCGCATGTGTCCTAGTGATAGGTATTCATTCATAAATAATTTGTATTCTTTCGCAACATTTTCATTTTTAATAAACTTCCGTTCCAACACGTGAAATTGCGCAACGGCTTGGAACTTAGTCGAACCCAGATTATTCTCGATATCTGATTTAAGGGGAAGCCTGACCTCGACTTGACCATCCTCGCATCGTTTAGTTGTATTTTTATAAAATTCAATGCAATGTTGATCCTCTGATGATAATAACGACTGCTCTTCTGATATATCTTCTACTTCCCAAAACTGCTTGATCTCTTCAAAATTACTCAATACGACGTTACATTGCAATGTTTTGATACTGCCACATAGAAGCCACCCCAGGTGCGTCTGCTGTGCTAAGGGTTGTGTTGCGTCTTCACCCTTTAAAATACCGCCCAACATGATGGTAGAATAAACATCAGCACCCAGAAGTAAATCCACTGGTCGGCTTATGAAAAAGTCGGGGTCAGCTAACTTTACGCTCTCTAAGTATTTCCATGACGGTTTCAAAAATGATCTACTTGGCAAATTTTTGATAAGGTTGTTCATTATTAGTACATCTGAACTAAACGTGTAATCATTATGCATGGAAGTGCAAGTTATGTTTAACATGCCCTTACAGTTATTTTGCTGTTCACCCACGCCAAAAATAACACCCCTGCACTGTCTCCATTTCAAGCCAAGCTGTTGTGCTGCACTTTCTTTTATTATATTTAATTGCGAACCCCCGTCAATTAATGCCCTTAACACATGTTGGCTCCCATCTGATGCTGTTACTTTCACTAATGCTGTTGCTAAGAGAATCTCTGCTAAATTTTCTTGTGACACGTGGGAGGTGATATTAATTTTTTCATTATTTTTTGAAAATGATGGTTTCGAAGTATTTGTGCCGGAACCGGACGGTGTCGTTTTCACGATGGCGGCATGCAATAAAGTATTGTGATTCCCGGAACATTTGCGACATGTCGCCTTTGATATGCATGTTTTGCCTTGATGGCTGTACAAGCAATTTGTACAAACGTTTAACTTGTGTATGGTTTTCAATTTCACCTCGTCTGTTAGTTGCAAAAATTTATTGCAAAAAAATAGGCCATGACGTTGATTGCACAATGGACACGTATTTGTCGACACGTGAAAAGATTTTCCATGTGGTTTTGGCGTAAATTTATTTTCGTACTGATAACTTTTCTTGAAAACCGATTGATTCTGCTGGTTACTTGATTTGCTTGTTGAAGGATTTTCTTGCTTTCTTCTCGACGTTTCAAGCATTGTAAATTTTATTTCTAAATATTCGACAAATTCCTTCAACACGGGCAGCTCCTTTTTATTTTTCAATGACCCTACATAATCATCGTATGTCTCAGTGTCCAATTTTTGGGACAAAATGTGCACTAGGATAGGGTCCCATGTGCTGGTATCGACGCCAAGGTTGTTGATGGCGTGAAGACATTCTAATGTAGTGTCATGAATTTTCTTTATCTGACCCCATGACTGCTGTTGCATGTTAGGGAGTCCTAGAAGTATGTTGGCATTCGTAGTGAAAATAAGCTTTTTGTTGCTAAAACGATTATTCAATATTTCCCAGCATTTGTTGTAATTTTCAGAGCCAATCGGAAGATGCTGAATCAAACGCTCTGCTTCGCCCTTAACTTTGCTTTTCAAAAACTGCATTTTTTGAGCGTTTGATAGTGACGAATTCTTATGAATTTCCTCGTTAAAGAGATCTCTGAACGAGACCCATTGGAGATAATTTCCGTGAAAAACTGGTATCTCCATCTGAGGGGTTGACTTATCACGGTGCACCACGGAAAACATTTTTGAATTGATATCTTTTTTCAGTTTATTGTATGTTTTTTCATGCTTATTAAATGTTATCTCATAATCCATATTATCTCCGTTCAATTCGTTATCGATCTCCCAGTGCAGAGAATCAATAACTGTCCATCGATTTTGTAAGCATCGAAGTGCATCTTCGAACTCCCACTTATCTGTTATTTGATGAACATCTATGCTTGCTACTGTTCTGATAAAGGCTTTAAAATTTATAGCCTGCTTTTTCAGCATCTCATCTGTTTTGCTCGGTGTAGCACAGGACTTAGTATTTTTAGACTCATCTCTTACTATTGCCTCCTGATCCTGCTCTAACTCGTCTGAAATCTTACCACCTGTTAAATTTTCCGTCTGATGTGTAAACCTCGGCTTATTAGCTTCACTCTGCTCTTTCATCTGTTTTTCATGATACTGCTCTTGAATAGTAGACTTGATTATCTCATAATAGTCTTTAACTTTTTCAAATTCACGAGCCGCAAAATAAGGGTGTCGTTCGTCCTTATATTCGCATATCTGGTTATGATTTGAAAGATATTCATCCCAATATCCTTCAAGGGTACTCAATCGTCTGTTAAAATAATCGATCGTCTTACGTTCTTGCCCATCCTTTTTGAAGTTAGAATAGAGCGATTTCAAGGCGTCGAAGATTTCCCGTTGACTCACATACAGATCCTCCAATGATGACATTTTGAAATAAATATGGAAAGATCTTACTTGAATTGATGTGTCTCAGCTGTTGCTATCTGTTGATACCTTCTAGCAATGTTTTGCCAAAAGCTCCCTGCTGCTTGCCTTCTGTTTTTGCTTGATAGTTTGCTAGCGAGTCTAGCTCAACCAGCCAATGATATGTAGAATATTCACTCCCTACACCGTTATTTCCAA
The DNA here is from genome assembly GCA_934047225.1 of Ypsolopha sequella. Taxonomy (NCBI): domain Eukaryota; kingdom Metazoa; phylum Arthropoda; class Insecta; order Lepidoptera; family Ypsolophidae; genus Ypsolopha; species Ypsolopha sequella. The sequence continues at coordinate 30,471,721 of OW203991.1, read as the reverse complement.
CACCACACTGATAAAAACCACTGCACTGGTTCCTCTCACTTGACGAAACAAATATCCTTTCGACGCGCAAAAGTCTTTAACACTCGAAGGACCAAAATGTCTGGTGATAGCTGGAGTTATTGTGCAGAAAGAGTAAATGATAAAATGATGATAACATAATGATAATTTAATTGTACGAATGTACTCGACTGCTGTCCGAATGCACACTGATCGACAGCGACACGGCACACGCCGCCGCTGTGACGTCAATGGATGGTGTTTGGTGACAAGTATTGGCCCGAACACCATTTAAATATTCAGATATTAAAATAATATTATTTAAAATATTAAGATATTCGGTCAAATCACAGTCTGTTAAGATATTAAGTTAGGTAGTATTTGGTCTCTATAATTTTATATATTTTTGCCTGAGGTCAGGCAAGGGTCAGAATGGCCGACTGTTAGCTATTACAGATTTTTATTACATATATTTTGTTATCTTAAGGCCCTTAATATCGCCAAATGGGTACTTTCTAAAGCCTACTCCTCTTTTATGGCCAAACCAAAAATATTGAAAAAATATATTATGGATAATCAACTCTAGGACAACATATGCAACATTTTTCTTTTTCGTACCACCAAAACTTCTATATGAAAAATTGTTTCAACTGAATGGTGTTTTTTTGGCTTGAATTTCCTACTGCTCCTAAGCGGCTTAGGTGATTTAATTCATTTATGCTTTGACTAGCTTTTGCCCGCGGCTTCGCCCGCGTGGATTTAGTTTTTTGTAGTTTAAAATTATTTCTTGATCTCTTGTTTGAATCTCAGGCTTTGACGAGGCCGAAGGCCGAGCTACGTTTCCTCACGAAATAATTTCTCGATCACTTATTTGATTCCCAGGTAAAATTTGTAAATTCATAATTGAAAATTTAGGTAAATTCTGAACGAAATTATATTTTTTTTCTCTGAATTAAACTTCGGTTAGTGTGTTAACACTTTGAAACACAATATTTTTTTCTTAAATATATTAAATCCTTAAACACAACCCTAGTAACAGAAGCAAAATTTTAGCTCTATAACTTCAAGGCAACTGTATTTCGAAAAATATTCTTGTCCTTATGGAATGATTTTCCGAATACCCTGAAAAATGTCATCATAATTTGTAAAGTATCTTTGGTGGTCTTTGGTGTAATCGCGGGATTACAGAAACTGCAGGGCGGATGGGATTTGACACAGGAGAATTGTGGAAACAATGTGGGTGCACTGACCTGGTTAGAATGTTTCGATGGGCCGGCAAATCCGCCGTGTTTCGTCTCCTCTCGTTGGGCTGATTGAGTTGGCGGTGATGAGCAGTGATGAGCTGGATGTCTCGGAGTAATACACAGCACTGATATGTTCACAAGACACGGTAAATACGCGAGATTGTTTGTATCGTCGCGAATGTGTACACATGTGTCGTTCTCTAGACGATTCGGGCGGAACAGAGAGAGTCCAGCGCCCGCGCGCGCCTCGACCGGCGCGCGGCGGGAGGGGGGTGGTCATCCGCGCATGCGCGCACGAATCACACGTCATATTCTAACGTCACGCTGGTAACGTAGCGTAGCGTGAACATCCTGGGGGGGCCGGGGCTGCGGCTCCTCTTGAGCTGAATCCAACGGCAGCCTGGCTATCTTGAACACAGGTCGTCGCAGATTTCCATGAGCTGTGTCCAGATCCACAACTCGTATCACTCCATCCTTGCCAGGTATCGTGCGGAGAATTCTTCCCAACTTCCATTGGAGCGGAGGCAGGTCATCCTCTTTGATGAGGACCAGTTCACCCACTTGAGGAGGGGAAGAAGGGGAGAGCCATTTGGAGCGGGTTTGCAGGGTATGGAGGTAGGATCTGGACCAGAGAGTCCAAAAGCGCTGAGAGAGCGCTTGAATGAGTTGAAACCGTTTAAGAGCAGATATGGGTCTGTTGTCAAAAGACTGCTCAGGTAGAGCGGTGAGCGGACGACCAATAATGAAATGTCCGGCCGTGAGGGGTTCAAAGTCCGTAGGGTCGGATGAAATTGGGCAGAGGGGTCTTGAGTTGAGTACAGCCTCAATTCGAGCCAAAAGGGTAGAGAATTCCTCAAAAGTGAGGTGCTGTTCACCTATCACGCGATAAAGTAGTTGCTTGGTGGATTTTACGTTTATTTCGTGCAGAGCGCCGAACCAAGGCCCTTTAGGCGGGTTCAATAACCAAGTTATGTGCTGATTCGCGAGCTTGTGAGTGATTGCATCATTGTTTGACCTGAGGAAGTTCTGAACTTCATTGAGTTGATTCCTAGCACCTACATAGTTTGTGCCGCAGTCTGAACGAATGAGAACCGGAGTACCGCGACGTGAGATAAAACGTTGCAATGCCGCAAAGAACGCTTCCGTTGAGAGTGCAGAGACTGGTTCCAAATGAACCGCCTTTGTTGCGAGGCAAACGAAAATACAAAAGTACGCTTTAATGAGTTTCGCGTTCCGCAACGTGCTGGATTTAACGAAGAAGTGGCCAGCAAAGTCCGTCGTGACGTGACTAAAAACTGGCTGAGGAGTAACTCTGTCTGCTGGGAGATCAGCCATGAGCGGAGCCTTAGCCGCTCGAGCGCTTGAGGCGCGTGACCTTGACGACCCTCGCGCGCTTGGACATTTTCGCAAAATTGCAAGTTGTCGCGAGCTTCACTAAACAACCAATTTGAAGAGAAGTTTATATGAATGACTATTAATATGTTTTATTATTTAAACAGAGTATGAAATTGGCTACTGCACTGTTGTATATAAGATGTTCTAGGATTAGTTTTAGTTATTGAAAAAGGAGAATTAAAACTATAACCTTGATTTTAAAGCAATTGTTTACATAATTTTTTATTTAAATTTATATGATTGCAATGAGTATTTAATACAAAAGCTAAAACTGTGCATCGTTACTATTATTTCTCAATCAGTTCCAAAAATCATTAGATTTACTGCAACAAGAAAATACGGGTTTCATCGACGACCATTTAGGGTCAACGCACACTCCGTTTAGTCTTGCTTGAAAGAAAAGGATTAATATTTGTTATTTAATGTGATAGGGTTACTGAAAATAAAACATGTGGTATATAGATGCTTTCAAATATGTTTTAATATTACGTAAAAAAAAAATTGCAAGTACAGTTGACATAAAAAGGTTGAATAAATAAAATAAACATGTCGTCATAAACTAGTGTATTTTTAGATTACTAGTAATAATACTAAGTACAGTACATGGTGGGCTTTTCTAAAATAAAAGTTTTTATCTATATTGGTACGGTTGGCATTAACATTTTATATCCATTTGTTGCACATATCTAAACAAAATATCACAAAAACCCCAGCAGATATTAGAAATTTTTGGTTGTTGTAGTTGGTAGTATTTTTTTTTATCGAATTATGTACAGTTGAAAAAAAAATACATTTCGACATGTGATACAAAAACGACCACTTTATTTAAAAAATTACAGTAAACAAAAGACATACAAATCCCAGTCATTACTGGTATTAGTAGTTGGTAAGATTTTCAAGCTTTTATCGAATTATGTACGGTTGACAAAATAAATTTATACATTTCGACAAATAATACCAAAACAACCAGTACATTTTAAATTAAACTCGAATTTTTTACGGTTGGCAATAACATTTTATATGCATTTATTGCATACGTCTAAACAAATTACATGAAAATCACAATAGATATTTTTACTGGTATCAGTACCGCTTACAGTACTTCACTTCAGTCGAAGAACCGGCGGCGGGTGGCGAGGTTTCCGGAAGTATCGTGGCAGGTGACGCCGCGGACGTGGTGGCAAATAAATCAGGGGTGCCCTGTGAGGAGCGTCGCACAGGTTCCCTGTTTGTGCGCCGTATTCCACGCGCACGCCCGCGACCGCGACGCGATGCAGATTTTTGGCCTACAAGAAATTTTTTAGTTATTAAATAGTACACAAACTCTTGTACCTACTGTTATTCCACAATAACAAAATAATATATATATTTTTTGTTGACGGTACCAAAATTGGCTAGACATTTTATTGTTTCCTATTTGCAACGAATTTAGATTTTTTTTGTTGACGGTACCAAAATCGGCTTGATTATTAATTATTTCTTTATCGCTACGTAATTCCTTTTTTTTTATAGACCAAGTCTGTTAGACCATGGCTAGGAACAAAATTCTTGAGATAAGACGTCTAATTATCTTGGTTAATTTTTTTTATTTACCTCTTCCCCCTTCCCCACCTTTATATTCACGAGGTAATAACCTATTTCTAACCAAAACAATTTTTCGACTCGAGCAAAATTTATAAAATTTTATTTTTGCCAAATATGGATAGGTAAACAATCATACACGTCCTAAATTTGATTTTTAAACTTTTGAATGTAGATAAATTTATCCCTTTCGGGACGGGCTTATACAATTGTGCGGGTAACAAGGTTCAATTTTTCTCGGCAACTGTTTGTGGGTTGTGGACGGGCCCAGACTCGATCGATTGTGCGTGCGATGAAGTATCCACTCCTGCGTCTCGCTCACGCATAGGTCAGTCAGCGGGGCGACGCGTCCCTGTTCGGTCGAGTACAAAATCCACGCTGCAGAATTTTTGACGTAAGTAATGTTTTTTGTGAATTTTCAATGATTTTTTCTTGTAAGTTACTTGCACTATAAAATTAGGTAAATGTTACACGTTTTTAAGACATTTTGTATGACATAACTGTTAAAGCTTGTGTTTTTTCTGAGTAGGTAAGATTACCATCACAATTGTGTGGATTCGGCCGAACCTTACTTGTTCTACTTTATTTTCATCATAGTTCTAGGCAATAAATATCTTGTTTTTTTCAGGTTTTCTCTACAATGGGCCGAGAACTTACTGAAGAATACATTGCTACACTCTTGGCCAATTCCGGCGATGATGCATCTGACGCTGACGAACCTGACATTCATGAAGAAACTTGTAACAACATTGATTCATCATCTGAGTCCGACTTTGAGGACGATGATAACATTCCATTATCTGAGATGCGTTGGAAAAATGAGGTTTTTGCCAGTAAATCGCCTCCTGAAGAAGAATTGCGTCCCGCAAACGAGGTCCTTACACTTCACGAGTATTTCTTTAGATATTTCACAGAGGAAATATTCGAGCAATTCTTCGTAGCAACTGGCCAGTATTATATGACCAAAGTTGGCACGCAAATGAAGAACCCTCTTACCATTTCCGATATTAAAAGATTCCTTGGGATACACGGGCTTATTGGAGGTATAAAATTTCCTCGCTTGAAAATGTACTGGAACGAAAGATATATACATATATGATCCCATCGCTGAAGCTATGACCAGGGATCGTTTTTTTATGCTTCGAACGAATTTACACATCGTCAATGTATTTTCTGTGGACCAAGCCGAAGAACAGGCCAAGAATAAGCTTTGGCGAGTCCAGCCTCTCATAGACGCAGTCCGGAAGAGATGTGTGGAGTTACCAAGAGATGCTGGCACCTACAGTGTAGATGAGCAAATGATTCCGTTTGATGGTCGTTTTCCGGGGCTGAAAGTCGTCGTAAAGAATAAACTACGACCGGCTGGATTAAAAAATTACGTAATAACCAACTATAAGGGCTTGGTGCTTGATTTTAAAATTAACCAAGGGGACACCACCAACATCCCAGAGAGATAGTTTGGCGTTGGACCTGCTGTTGTACTTCGCCTAGGTACATCAATACCGGAAACTAGTTGATTAATAAAGATATCCTATTTTAAAATGTTTTTTCATTTAATTAAATTGTTACTGATATCTTAAAATAGGTAAGGTTAGGCCTTGATCAATACAATTGTGAGTGTCACAATTGTGCGTACGAAAGTTTGGGCCTTACGTGATACAATTGTGAGCACATCATTTTTCCAAGATGGCGCCGGAAAATCGGAAAATGGAGGCCAGATTCGTGTTCTACGCTATCATTTTACCCAGAAACCAAGTTTTAAAGTAAAATAACCTTCGTATTTTAGGCGTCGTCCCGAAAGGGTTATAAACTTAACTTTTGACTAAAAGTGGTTTATTAATTTTAATTAATTAATTAATTTTATATAATTAATTAATTGTGTTCTAAAATTTCCTTCAGTGTCCGCCAATCTTTCTATATAAAATGGCTGCCGAAACGTCAAACAAAAATATTTTTTCCTCTCGCACCAACAATATGGTTTGATTAGGCTGAAATTTCACTTTTTCCGTATGTCATACATACTAAAATGATCTGCATTAAATTCTCCGTCTTCGGAAACAAGTTTTTATTAGAAATATCAAAGGAATATTACCAAAAAGATCGCAAACGCGAATCACAAAACAAAATATTATTTGGTATTGGTATGCCAATGAAGGTTTTTTTTTGTTATTTCACCAATATTATTCTACAATAAGGTTACACGTCTCTTTACGGTCATTTTAATGTATAACAATATATAGTTTTATCAAATATTACTCACGTTATTTCGAAAATTCCGAGCGGGGACGCGACACGTAAAATCTTGATCAGCCGTCTTGTCGTTTATTTTTTTTTTTCCTTCTGAATGATAGAGATGTTCCTTATTACCGGTTAATATTATAGCCAAGAATATAAACCATCGACTAAAAGTCGAACAAATGGTGTTACCATTCACACATTTAAATAAAATCAACTTTTACGACGCAGGTCACTTGGTATGAAAGTCATACCCAAAGCACGCAAGCCCCGAAAATTGTTGGTATGAATGTCATACCCAAAGCGCTCGAGCGGTTAGGCTGAGCGCGGCACCGGAAACATCTAATACATTTAAACACGCGGTGTCTAATAATACGACGAGCGGACAGAATCCAGTACTGCTGGCGTAATATGGCGTGTAATGTGTCAGCTCCAGGGTGGCAGTGTATTGTGTGATAGTGATCTATAATGAGATCTACGAGCGGACTTGAGCTGGGTAGAATGAGTGGGTGTTGAGCGTCATACCTAATTGACGCGTGAGAGAGACGACCACCGACTCTCAAGAGGCCGTCCTTTATGAAGGGCGAGAGACGCTGGAGCCGAACGGGACAAACTTTATCAGTCTGGATACGATTAATGTCTTCAGCAAACTCATTGTGCTGAACAGAGCGGACCCAGTGCAACAGAGCGTCCCTGCGTTCACTAGCTGTCAACGGACCAGAGCGCCGTGCATCTGGGCTGTGCCGACAATTGAATATGAACCTTTTAATACAAGCCGTCACTCCGACGAGCTTGTCAAGTGAGCTGTAGCGAGTGAGCAAGTCCAGATCGATATCTGGGACTGCTATGTGTGCTGGTACCTTTTTGGGCTTAAGGCCTGGGAGAGCATGATGGCCTAGAGCGGGTGGCATCTTGGGCCAAGTGCAGGTAGGTTCTTTGAGCCAACTGGGTGACCACCAAAGGTCATGAAGTGAGAGAGACTGGGCAGACATGCCTCTGCTTGCACAGTCAGCAGGGTTGAGATTCGTGGGCACATGCCTCCACGTATGGCTAGTTGAAATAGCTGTGATCTTAGCCACTCGATTGGCCTCGAAAGTCTGTAATCGGTGAGGTGGGGTATTGAGCCATGCCAACACTATTGTGCTATCTGACCAGCATGTGTGTGTTTGAATGTCTATATGAGCTGACAATTGGGCTGACACTCGAGTCATGAGCTGAGATAAAAGAGTCGCGGCTGACAACTCCAATTTCGGGATTGAGAGACGAGTCTTTATGGGTGCGACCTTGGACTTGCCAATGATTAGGTGTACATTGACATGTCCAGTGATATTGCGCTCATGAAGGTAGATAGCGGCACCAAAGCCAGCCTCTGATGCGTCCGCGAACCCGTGAAGTGAGTAAGTAGACGTGGGCTTGTACTTACAAATGTGCCGAGGTAAACGGAGGTTTGAGAGCTGAGGAAGATCCTCTGAGATGTGTTGCCACTCTGTGTGGACTTCTTCAGAGATAGGCTCATCCCATCCTATTTTCAGAAGCCAAAGCTTCTGGAGAAGAATCTTTGCGCGGAAGATGACTGGAGTGACCCAGCCATTGGGGTCATAGAGAGACGCTACTGTACTGAGAATGGAGCGCTTTGTGACTTGAGCATGAGTGGGCAGAGAAATGCGATAAGTGAACTCATCAGTTTGAGGAATCCACTGTATTCCCAGAACCTTAATGGAATTAGAGTCGGGACTGAAGTCAAAGTCCTTGGGCATGTCGCACTGGTCATCTGGGAATCGTTCAAGGAGCTGGGGCGAGTTGGAGGTCCATTTACTGAGCTGAAAGCCACCTAGGGCGAGTAACTCGATCAGTTCGCTTTGGAGCGACTGAGCAGATTCTACAGAATCTGCACCTGAGAGAATGTCGTCCACAAATATTGATTTGCGGAGGACCTGAGCAGCGTGGGGGTAGCGATGACCTTCGTCATCAGCCAATTGGAGTAAAGTGCGGATGGCATGGTATGGGCTGGACCTTAATCCATATGTGACGGTATTAAGGGCATACGTGAGCAAGGGCTGGTCGGGTGAAGACCGCCAGAGAATGAGTTGAAAACGTCTTTGCTCTGGGTGAATGAGTATATTTCGGAACATCATTCGGATGTCTGTGCTGAAAACTTGTGAGTGGATCCTGAAGGACATGATAATGTCAACAATATCTTGCTGAAGAGCTGGACCTGTATGAAGACAATCATTTAGATTGACGCCGTTTGAGCTCTTACAACTTCCGTCAAACACACAGTGTAACTTTTCTGATCCTGGCTTGAATATGCCATGATGTGGGATATAGAAATGGGATTTATGAGCAAAGGTATTGGGGTGACACGGCGACATATGGCCCAATTTTATGTAATCTGACATGAATTCTACGTATTTCAAGCGGAAGGGCGGGTTCGCTTGCAACTTCTTCTCTAAGTTGAGAAACCTGCGCAGTGCAATAGCGTGAGTGGAACCTAATGTCGGCGCGTTGTGCAGAAAGGGCAGTGTAACCACATATTGACCTGATGGTTCACGAGTAGTTGTGGTGCGGAAAATGTCCTCACACTGATCCTCTAATGGGCTGGTATGCTTGTAGGTTTGGGGTTCCTCGGATTCCCAAAACCTCTCAAGACTTTTGTGAATGTCATGAGTGGAATGCTCTGAGTCCGTGTGAGAGCCGACAATGTGAACTGAGTTGACCTGATTCGTGGGTGAAGTATGTAAACTTTCGAAAGGTCCAATCAATGTAAAATCAAATATCGTGCCGAAGGCTATAGGCTTGCCAGGGCCGAGCGAAACCTTGGTTCCGTCTAACACTTGACCAAGAACGTCAGATCCTAGTATTAGATCAACCGGAGCTGGTGTGTGATATTCTCGATCAGCAAGAGGAATCGGTGGGTGACCTGTTAACTGAGCGAGATCTGGAACCTTTTCCAATGGTAGGTACCCAGTTACGTTCTTCAATATATGGGCTGTGGCCGTGATCATAGGTGTGTCACGGTGAGTAGGTCGGCATACAATTGTGATTGATGCCTTTGAGTCTTGTGTGTGCTGATTTCCAACTCCTGCGATTTTTAGAGATGTATGTTTTAATGGTAAATTTAAAATTGTGGCCATGCGCTGAGAACAAAGAGTCAGCATACTTCCACAGTCTAACAAGGCTCGTGCTGAGTGAAATTGACCATTTACGTCTGCTATTTTAAGTGAGACGGTTGGCAACAAAATTGGCGTGTTGGTGACGTTCACTAAACGTTGTGCGGAGTTACAGTAATTTTCTGTTGGAGTTGAAGTCATTGAGTGACAATGAGCTGAGTGTGTATGTGATGAGTGAATGTGTGATGAGTGTGCTGAGTGTGCTGAGTGCTGGTCGTCCTCGCCTTCATAGTGCTCTGTTATTGTAGGTAGTCACTGTTGACTACCTACCCGAGACCTACTTGGCGATCGCGATTGAGTGGGCGAGTTGGGATGGGACGTATATGCCTGTGAAGCATGTGCCGAACGGTACTGAGGCTCATGCGCTGAGCGCTGTCTGGGCTGCTCACGTAGAGACGGAGGCAGCAAATGAGCAGATGAGCGTGTCGGAGACATGGCCCCATGGCGATGCAGTGAAGTATGGTGGTCAGACCGCCCACACTCCTTGCATGCACGTGTAGACCTGCACTCGTTCTCATAATGAGGACCCAAACAGCGTCGGCACCGGTTGCGTGCGTTCACAAAGTCCCACCGACCTTGAACCGGTTGGTTATTAAATCCTGGGCATGCGATGAGTTTGTGTCCCCTATTCCTGCAGTATGGGCATGGCATACCACCAGTAGGGGAAGAAGGTTGAGCCGAATAATCCTGTCGGCGAGTGGGTGATGGGGATGATTGGGCCGAGTAAACTAGCTGACGAGCGGATGATGAGGACGGTTGGGCCGAGTAGGTTAGGGCGTCACCGAATGCCAAGAACGGCCTATGGGGAGCAGGTTGAGGAGAGCGATATTCTTGCCGGCTCCTAAGCGGAGCTATGGGACGGAATTCTCGAGTAGCCGTATAAGGCTGACGGGAACCTCGAGTGGGCTGAAGCAGCTTATTGAGCTGAGCGAGCCTTTCTGACGGGCCGAGCCGTGCTGAAGAAGGAGCCTCCTGTGACGCAAGGGACGAAGACTCATTCTCTTTGCAGCGTGCGTGCTCTTCCAAGAACTCAATGAGGTTAGCCAGAGTGGGCAGAGTTGGCTGAGATCCGTGCTTCCGTTCGAAGAGAGTACGGAGCTCACCTTGGAGTTTTCGTACCACTATAGATACGAAGACATAATCTGACTCCTTCATGGGCAGATCTAAATTTAAAAGAGCGCTTTGCGCTGATATGAGCGGTGTTAAAAATAAAGCGCGGACATTTGAACGAGCGTCAATTTGTGGGAGCCCTAGAATTATATCCACAAATCGATCTATGAGAACACGACGGTTCTCATAGCGCCTGGTGAGAATTTCCATTGCCACGGCATAATTTTCATTAGTGGGCTGAAGGTGAGACACCATGCTGAGTGCTTCACCTGTAAGAGAGCCGAGCAGATAATGATGCTTGACGGCATCAGAAACAGTAGCCATTTCTCCAATGAGGCTCCGGAAGATGGCTATGAAAGAAGGCCAATCTTCTATTTTGGACGAAAATTTGGGCATTGAGATTTTGGGCAAGACCGTCGACGATAGGCTTGAGGTACTTGGGCTGGATGGAGAGGCTGTGACGGGAAGCGCTGATGCCACACTCAACCGCTGGGATGCTACTACGACCTCCTCATAGTCATTTATCGCCGTCTGATAACTCATCGTATAAGCGGCCTCAGTATCTTTGAGCAGATCCTCGTCCTCAAGAATGTCGTAATACACATCCTCCAGTTTCTTCCGGTACGCCTCTAGTCTAAGATACCGTCCCGTAAAATCTTCGACACAGTACTTAGTTCTGTCGCCCGCTACGACAGCTACGCCTATCTCCTTCAAGTTGGCAATAGCCTTAACTGCTTCGCGAAATATGGCCGCTTGCTTCTTTGAAGGCATTTTAGTGTTGAAAATGAGTTATTAAAACTTGAGCGTTACTAACTCTAACGTGCGGATAACTTGTAACTTGCGCGGGCCGAAGTAACAAAAACTATGTTCAAACGGAACACGGAAAATAAACACGACAGAGAAAAAAAAAAATTTTTTTTTTTAAACAACCTGTATATGAGCTGATAAACCAACGTGGAACACCCTATATGTGTACCATAAACAATAAAAGGCAGACAATAACAGGATAAAACTGTTCGGAAAACTTTTACCGTAACACAAGATTACCGCAACATTAAATATCAAAAAGGGCTGATGACCTTGTTCACTCCTATGTTATTATGCTACTTCCCGCTTACACGAAGCTAATAAAATACCTATCTACTGCCTCAAACTCGTAAACAACAAAGAATGCGTTCACCTGGCAGAAATCGTATCTAAATGTGCGGACAATCCAATGATGCTAATCAAGCTTTAATCAACGTAATAATACGTAACCGTATAACGTGTGTACTTATGTACTCAACACACGTAACTTACGTATATATGTGACGTATATAAGTGCACGAAATAAAGCAAATTTATACTCGTTCCGAAAAAAAAAAATATCTCGCAAAATCTCGGAAAATTTGGGTTTAATAAAGAAGTATAGTGGACTGTAATAAACAATTGGGCTGAATGGATATAATTATATTATCGGAGCTGAATAATAATAACAAACGGGATGAACGTGAGTTTATTCTGTAAAGGGGCGGGGGGGGCCGGTTCTATACCGATAAAATAGAATGTTCTAGGCGGCGGTTCTAATTACCTACCCGCCATAGGTATTCGAGACCACAAAATATTTTTTGCCGGGAAAGGGGGCAAAATATGTAACCGGGTGAAAATGGACTGTAGTAAATCGACGGGGGCTGGTTCAAACAAAGTTACGGGCCGGCGGGGGATAGGCGGGGGGTGATATAAACCAAAAATTTTCTTGGATTGAAAATGGACTGTAATCGACGGGGGCTGGTTCAGTAACGGTTCGAAGGGCCAAAAGTTTCGAAAACGGTCTCGAAGGATCAAAATGTAATCGCGGGATTACAGAAACTGCAGGGCGGATGGGATTTGACACAGGAGAATTGTGGAAACAATGTGGGTGCACTGACCTGGTTAGAATGTTTCGATGGGCCGGCAAATCCGCCGTGTTTCGTCTCCTCTCGTTGGGCTGATTGAGTTGGCGGTGATGAGCAGTGATGAGCTGGATGTCTCGGAGTAATACACAGCACTGATATGTTCACAAGACACGGTAAATACGCGAGATTGTTTGTATCGTCGCGAATGTGTACACATGTGTCGTTCTCTAGATGATTCGGGCGGAACAGAGAGAGTCCAGCGCCCGCGCGCGCCTCGACCGGCGCGCGGCGGGAGGGGGGTGGTCATCCGCGCATGCGCGCGCGAATCACACGTCATATTCTAACGTCACGCTGGTAACGTAGCGTAGCGTGAACATTTGGCGAGGCCGAAGTCCGAGCCGCTTTTCCAAACGAAACTATTTTTTGTTCTTTGAAATGTCCTTTGCTAAAGTGGTTTTGTTGAGGCCGTAGGCCGAGCCGCGTTTCCGAACGAAATTATTTTTTACTTTTATTTGATTCGATTTTATTCATTAGAGATATACCACACATAGCTCGCTCCATAGCTCCTTAAGCGACCTTAAGTCGGTGGATCAAGCCCTTGGTAAGAGATAACTTATCAGTTAAATACTTTTGCCTTTAAGCACTGCGGAAAGTCATCGACATAATCTGCCGAATCAGTAAGTTGAAGTGGCAGTAAGTAGGCCCATATTTGTCGCCGAAAAGGCCTAGAATGGTCACCACGTGCAGCAAAGCGTAGCCTAGACCAACTTCGTGCCTGCTGGCCCGGCGGACTTCACGGGTAGCGGCTGGATGAGCATGACGGAGGAGCGCCAAGAGTGGCAAAATTTTAGAAAGGCCTATTTCCAGATCCCACAATCAATATTACCCTAAATGGCATGAACGTCACACGTGTGACAAAATTTAAATATCTGGGACATATCGTTGCCGACGACCTTAAAGACGATGAAGATATCGAAAGGGAACGCAGGGCGCTGGCGGTTTGAGGTAACATGCTGGCCCGCAGATTTTCTCGTTGTACAGAGGAAGTTAAGCTAACGCTTTTTAAGGCATACTGCCAGAGCTTATACACGGGGAATCTGTGGGTCAAGTATACCAAAAGATCGCTGGACACCCTTCGCGTCCAATATAATAATGTTTTTAGGATGCTGATGGGTCTGCCCCGCTTATGTAGTGCGTCAGGGATGTTCACGGAGTACCAAACAGATGGCTTTACTACTATAATCCGTAAAAAGACCATATCCTTGATCCGCAGAACACGGGACAGTCCCAACAGCATCCTAGAAACCATAGCCGACAGATTTACGTCGCCGCTGTGGAGGTGCTTTGTGAGGAGAGTGATCGTGGAGACCTCCTCATCTCCTTGATCGCTCTTGGTACGGAGCACATAAGTCTGTATATATAATTTAAATTTAATTTTCTCTCTTTGTTACTAACCAATTATTAATAAGTCTTACTAACATGCTATGGATCGAAGTTGTCCGAAATAAAAGATTTTTATTTTTATTTTTATTTTTTTTTTTATTTCCATCAGTGAACGAACACAGGCTGATGGATGGCCTGATATTTTATCCCCAGATAAAGTGTCTTTGGCGAGGTCGAAGGCGTATCAGCGTTTCTGAACGGGAAAAGCACGATTGCTTTTAAAATTTGTTGTCGCACGTTTACTAATTCAAAAATGATTTTCAATAAGTTCCGCATTGAGTCCGCGTAGTAGATTGTAGCCATAAGTACGCTAATTATTCCTGTTATATTTGACGAAAAACCGGTCAAGTGCGAATCAGACTCGCGTACCTAGGTTTCGTAATTCGACAGTAATTGGGAACAGAAAATTTTATTTGGTCTTTTTTTTCGTGAATTTCTCAACCGCTATATTTTTCTGTAATCTTTACGTAAGCACTTATTGCCGTGGTTTTTTTTTTTTACATTTTTCGGTTCATCAGTTTTGGAGATAAGGAAAGGGACATACATTTTTTGTGGTTTTCTGAGGATTTATCGAAATAGATGCAAGTAAATTATCAAAACTATATATTTTTACAATCGACTTTTTAATACCTATATTGTATTAAAAAAATATGTATAAATTTATTTAATTTTATTTTTATTTTTCATTTGTATTAAAAAAAAAACGCTATAATTATCCTGTAATTGGCCAGTTATGACTTATAATCGGGGTGGGTACATAATTTTTTTTTGTGGTATTTCGACGATTTCTTGAAAAAGGTGCAAGTTAAAGCCAAATTAAATAATTTTATAATCAGCTCCTTAATACTTATAATTTGATACCCATATTGTGGTTTTAGGAATATTTTTTTTTCCTCGTTTGTGCAAAATTCTAAGTCTTTGTCTTTAACGGTGCTAAAGTTACGAGGCTGTGACATACGGATTGATGGACAACGGAATCTCACCGTTAAAGTTCCAAAAATGTCAAAATTAAATTTTCTATTCGCAAAACTGTCGAATTACGGACGACTTGCGAGTCTGACTCGCACTTGACCGTTTTTCTTTTCATTTGGTACCATTTTTTTGTACTTTGCGCTTGTGCAAATTTAAAGGAGCTTGTGCTTGAGCTTGTGTAAAACACTTCACTTTTCTAAAGAAATTTGTCACCCCATTGCCATCCCATGGGAACTGATATATGGGATAAAAAGTAACCTATGTCCTATTTCAGGTCTAGAACTACATTTGTGCCAAGTTTCAGCCCAATCGGTAGGTACGGGGCGTGAAGGAGCAAAACATCACTTTTCTAAAGAAATTTGACACCCCATTGCCATCCCATAGGAACTGATTTATGGGATAAAAAGTAGCCTATGTGCTATTCCAGGCCCAGAACTACATTTGTGCAAATTTTCAGACCAATCGGTTCGGTAGTTAGGGCGTGAAGGAGTAACAAACATCCATACATCCATCCAAACTTTCGCATTTATAATATTAGTGGGATAAATAGATAAACTTGATAGCTATAAATACAACATAGAATTATTCAATCTTACAATGACGCCCATGTGAAAAGTATTATTTTCTCCTATTTTGCCCTTTCAAGGACGCAGCGAGCGTCGTAACAGCCGCCACGCATTGTGCACTGATTTGAACGTTATTTCAATGTCGTTTCCGTCGATATTCATACAGACAAACATCGAGCTGCTAATTTGGCGACGGTAATCGCCTTAAATAATCATTGTCAAGTAGGAATATTTTATTGTGAGACAGCTGGCTATACACAGCTGTCAATCGAGGATTTTCGAGGAGTATTGTGAGAGGACATAATGTCCCCAATAAAACTATATCAAAATATCTTATCCACCTGTAATATTTATAGTATATTAATAGAGAATATTAGCACGAGTCATTTGAACTCAAGCCCAGCTAACGCTAAGACGATACTTGAAGACAATGTCCCATTCATGATAATACAATTTTATTTTCAACACATAAAACAAAAAGATATTACTAAGACATTTAAACAACTAAAACAAAATAAGACTGAAGATAAATGGGGATTATCCGTCAAGGTTATTGGTAGTATTAATTTGACTTGACCTTGTTCGAAGCTTACAGCTTTATATGAGACTAGCTTTTGCCCGCGGCTTCGCCCGCGTGGATTTAGTTTTTTGTAGTTTAAAATTATTTCTTGATCTCTTGTTTGAATCTCAGGCTTTGACGAGGCCGAAGGCCGAGCTACGTTTCCTCACGAAATAATTTCTCGATCACTTATTTGATTCCCAGGTAAAATTTGTAAATTCATAATTGAAAATTTAGGTAAATTCTGAACGAAATTATAATTTTTTTCTCTGAATTAAACTTCGGTTAGTGTGTTAACACTTTGAAACACAATATTTTTTTCTTAAATATATTAAATCCTTAAACACAACCCTAGTAACAGAAGCAAAATTTCAGCTCTATAACTTCAAGGCAACTGTATTTCGAAAAATATTCTTGTCCTTATGGAATGATTTTCCGAATACCCTGAAAAATGTCATCATAATTTGTAAAGTATCTTTGGTGGTCTTTGGTGTAATCGCGGGATTACAGAAACTGCAGGGCGGATGGGATTTGACACAGGAGAATTGTGGAAACAATGTGGGTGCACTGACCTGGTTAGAATGTTTCGATGGGCCGGCAAATCCGCCGTGTTTCGTCTCCTCTCGTTGGGCTGATTGAGTTGGCGGTGATGAGCAGTGATGAGCTGGATGTCTCGGAGTAATACACAGCACTGATATGTTCACAAGACACGGTAAATACGCGAGATTGTTTGTATCGTCGCGAATGTGTACACATGTGTCGTTCTCTAGACGATTCGGGCGGAACAGAGAGAGTCCAGCGCCCGCGCGCGCCTCGACCGGCGCGCGGCGGGAGGGGGGTGGTCATCCGCGCATGCGCGCACGAATCACACGTCATATTCTAACGTCACGCTGGTAACGTAGCGTAGCGTGAACATCCTGGGGGGGCCGGGGCTGCGGCTCCTCTTGAGCTGAATCCAACGGCAGCCTGGCTATCTTGAACACAGGTCGTCGCAGATTTCCATGAGCTGTGTCCAGATCCACAACTCGTATCACTCCATCCTTGCCAGGTATCGTGCGGAGAATTCTTCCCAACTTCCATTGGAGCGGAGGCAGGTCATCCTCTTTGATGAGGACCAGTTCACCCACTTGAGGAGGGGAAGAAGGGGAGAGCCATTTGGAGCGGGTTTGCAGGGTATGGAGGTAGGATCTGGACCAGAGAGTCCAAAAGCGCTGAGAGAGCGCTTGAATGAGTTGAAACCGTTTAAGAGCAGATATGGGTCTGTTGTCAAAAGACTGCTCAGGTAGAGCGGTGAGCGGACGACCAATAATGAAATGTCCGGCCGTGAGGGGTTCAAAGTCCGTAGGGTCGGATGAAATTGGGCAGAGGGGTCTTGAGTTGAGTACAGCCTCAATTCGAGCCAAAAGGGTAGAGAATTCCTCAAAAGTGAGGTGCTGTTCACCTATCACGCGATAAAGTAGTTGCTTGGTGGATTTTACGTTTATTTCGTGCAGAGCGCCGAACCAAGGCCCTTTAGGCGGGTTCAATAACCAAGTTATGTGCTGATTCGCGAGCTTGTGAGTGATTGCATCATTGTTTGACCTGAGGAAGTTCTGAACTTCATTGAGTTGATTCCTAGCACCTACATAGTTTGTGCCGCAGTCTGAACGAATGAGAACCGGAGTACCGCGACGTGAGATAAAACGTTGCAATGCCGCAAAGAACGCTTCCGTTGAGAGTGCAGAGACTGGTTCCAAATGAACCGCCTTTGTTGCGAGGCAAACGAAAATACAAAAGTACGCTTTAATGAGTTTCGCGTTCCGCAACGTGCTGGATTTAACGAAGAAGTGGCCAGCAAAGTCCGTCGTGACGTGACTAAAAACTGGCTGAGGAGTAACTCTGTCTGCTGGGAGATCAGCCATGAGCGGAGCCTTAGGCTGAGCGCGGCACCGGAAACATCTAATACATTTAAACACGCGGTGTCTAATAATACGACGAGCGGACAGAATCCAGTACTGCTGGCGTAATATGGCGTGTAATGTGTCAGCTCCAGGGTGGCAGTGTATTGTGTGATAGTGATCTATAATGAGATCTACGAGCGGACTTGAGCTGGGTAGAATGAGTGGGTGTTGAGCGTCATACCTAATTGACGCGTGAGAGAGACGACCACCGACTCTCAAGAGGCCGTCCTTTATGAAGGGCGAGAGACGCTGGAGCCGAACGGGACAAACTTTATCAGTCTGGATACGATTAATGTCTTCAGCAAACTCATTGTGCTGAACAGAGCGGACCCAGTGCAACAGAGCGTCCCTGCGTTCACTAGCTGTCAACGGACCAGAGCGCCGTGCATCTGGGCTGTGCCGACAATTGAATATGAACCTTTTAATACAAGCCGTCACTCCGACGAGCTTGTCAAGTGAGCTGTAGCGAGTGAGCAAGTCCAGATCGATATCTGGGACTGCTATGTGTGCTGGTACCTTTTTGGGCTTAAGGCCTGGGAGAGCATGATGGCCTAGAGCGGGTGGCATCTTGGGCCAAGTGCAGGTAGGTTCTTTGAGCCAACTGGGTGACCACCAAAGGTCATGAAGTGAGAGAGACTGGGCAGACATGCCTCTGCTTGCACAGTCAGCAGGGTTGAGATTCGTGGGCACATGCCTCCACGTATGGCTAGTTGAAATAGCTGTGATCTTAGCCACTCGATTGGCCTCGAAAGTCTGTAATCGGTGAGGTGGGGTATTGAGCCATGCCAACACTATTGTGCTATCTGACCAGCATGTGTGTGTTTGAATGTCTATATGAGCTGACAATTGGGCTGACACTCGAGTCATGAGCTGAGATAAAAGAGTCGCGGCTGACAACTCCAATTTCGGGATTGAGAGACGAGTCTTTATGGGTGCGACCTTGGACTTGCCAATGATTAGGTGTACATTGACATGTCCAGTGATATTGCGCTCATGAAGGTAGATAGCGGCACCAAAGCCAGCCTCTGATGCGTCCGCGAACCCGTGAAGTGAGTAAGTAGACGTGGGCTTGTACTTACAAATGTGCCGAGGTAAACGGAGGTTTGAGAGCTGAGGAAGATCCTCTGAGATGTGTTGCCACTCTGTGTGGACTTCTTCAGAGATAGGCTCATCCCATCCTATTTTCAGAAGCCAAAGCTTCTGGAGAAGAATCTTTGCGCGGAAGATGACTGGAGTGACCCAGCCATTGGGGTCATAGAGAGACGCTACTGTACTGAGAATGGAGCGCTTTGTGACTTGAGCATGAGTGGGCAGAGAAATGCGATAAGTGAACTCATCAGTTTGAGGAATCCACTGTATTCCCAGAACCTTAATGGAATTAGAGTCGGGACTGAAGTCAAAGTCCTTGGGCATGTCGCACTGGTCATCTGGGAATCGTTCAAGGAGCTGGGGCGAGTTGGAGGTCCATTTACTGAGCTGAAAGCCACCTAGGGCGAGTAACTCGATCAGTTCGCTTTGGAGCGACTGAGCAGATTCTACAGAATCTGCACCTGAGAGAATGTCGTCCACAAATATTGATTTGCGGAGGACCTGAGCAGCGTGGGGGTAGCGATGACCTTCGTCATCAGCCAATTGGAGTAAAGTGCGGATGGCATGGTATGGGCTGGACCTTAATCCATATGTGACGGTATTAAGGGCATACGTGAGCAAGGGCTGGTCGGGTGAAGACCGCCAGAGAATGAGTTGAAAACGTCTTTGCTCTGGGTGAATGAGTATATTTCGGAACATCATTCGGATGTCTGTGCTGAAAACTTGTGAGTGGATCCTGAAGGACATGATAATGTCAACAATATCTTGCTGAAGAGCTGGACCTGTATGAAGACAATCATTTAGATTGACGCCGTTTGAGCTCTTACAACTTCCGTCAAACACACAGTGTAACTTTTCTGATCCTGGCTTGAATATGCCATGATGTGGGATATAGAAATGGGATTTATGAGCAAAGGTATTGGGGTGACACGGCGACATATGGCCCAATTTTATGTAATCTGACATGAATTCTACGTATTTCAAGCGGAAGGGCGGGTTCGCTTGCAACTTCTTCTCTAAGTTGAGAAACCTGCGCAGTGCAATAGCGTGAGTGGAACCTAATGTCGGCGCGTTGTGCAGAAAGGGCAGTGTAACCACATATTGACCTGATGGTTCACGAGTAGTTGTGGTGCGGAAAATGTCCTCACACTGATCCTCTAATGGGCTGGTATGCTTGTAGGTTTGGGGTTCCTCGGATTCCCAAAACCTCTCAAGACTTTTGTGAATGTCATGAGTGGAATGCTCTGAGTCCGTGTGAGAGCCGACAATGTGAACTGAGTTGACCTGATTCGTGGGTGAAGTATGTAAACTTTCGAAAGGTCCAATCAATGTAAAATCAAATATCGTGCCGAAGGCTATAGGCTTGCCAGGGCCGAGCGAAACCTTGGTTCCGTCTAACACTTGACCAAGAACGTCAGATCCTAGTATTAGATCAACCGGAGCTGGTGTGTGATATTCTCGATCAGCAAGAGGAATCGGTGGGTGACCTGTTAACTGAGCGAGATCTGGAACCTTTTCCAATGGTAGGTACCCAGTTACGTTCTTCAATATATGGGCTGTGGCCGTGATCATAGGTGTGTCACGGTGAGTAGGTCGGCATACAATTGTGATTGATGCCTTTGAGTCTTGTGTGTGCTGATTTCCAACTCCTGCGATTTTTAGAGATGTATGTTTTAATGGTAAATTTAAAATTGTGGCCATGCGCTGAGAACAAAGAGTCAGCATACTTCCACAGTCTAACAAGGCTCGTGCTGAGTGAAATTGACCATTTACGTCTGCTATTTTAAGTGAGACGGTTGGCAACAAAATTGGCGTGTTGGTGACGTTCACTAAACGTTGTGCGGAGTTACAGTAATTTTCTGTTGGAGTTGAAGTCATTGAGTGACAATGAGCTGAGTGTGTATGTGATGAGTGAATGTGTGATGAGTGTGCTGAGTGTGCTGAGTGCTGGTCGTCCTCGCCTTCATAGTGCTCTGTTATTGTAGGTAGTCACTGTTGACTACCTACCCGAGACCTACTTGGCGATCGCGATTGAGTGGGCGAGTTGGGATGGGACGTATATGCCTGTGAAGCATGTGCCGAACGGTACTGAGGCTCATGCGCTGAGCGCTGTCTGGGCTGCTCACGTAGAGACGGAGGCAGCAAATGAGCAGATGAGCGTGTCGGAGACATGGCCCCATGGCGATGCAGTGAAGTATGGTGGTCAGACCGCCCACACTCCTTGCATGCACGTGTAGACCTGCACTCGTTCTCATAATGAGGACCCAAACAGCGTCGGCACCGGTTGCGTGCGTTCACAAAGTCCCACCGACCTTGAACCGGTTGGTTATTAAATCCTGGGCATGCGATGAGTTTGTGTCCCCTATTCCTGCAGTATGGGCATGGCATACCACCAGTAGGGGAAGAAGGTTGAGCCGAATAATCCTGTCGGCGAGTGGGTGATGGGGATGATTGGGCCGAGTAAACTAGCTGACGAGCGGATGATGAGGACGGTTGGGCCGAGTAGGTTAGGGCGTCACCGAATGCCAAGAACGGCCTATGGGGAGCAGGTTGAGGAGAGCGATATTCTTGCCGGCTCCTAAGCGGAGCTATGGGACGGAATTCTCGAGTAGCCGTATAAGGCTGACGGGAACCTCGAGTGGGCTGAAGCAGCTTATTGAGCTGAGCGAGCCTTTCTGACGGGCCGAGCCGTGCTGAAGAAGGAGCCTCCTGTGACGCAAGGGACGAAGACTCATTCTCTTTGCAGCGTGCGTGCTCTTCCAAGAACTCAATGAGGTTAGCCAGAGTGGGCAGAGTTGGCTGAGATCCGTGCTTCCGTTCGAAGAGAGTACGGAGCTCACCTTGGAGTTTTCGTACCACTATAGATACGAAGACATAATCTGACTCCTTCATGGGCAGATCTAAATTTAAAAGAGCGCTTTGCGCTGATATGAGCGGTGTTAAAAATAAAGCGCGGACATTTGAACGAGCGTCAATTTGTGGGAGCCCTAGAATTATATCCACAAATCGATCTATGAGAACACGACGGTTCTCATAGCGCCTGGTGAGAATTTCCATTGCCACGGCATAATTTTCATTAGTGGGCTGAAGGTGAGACACCATGCTGAGTGCTTCACCTGTAAGAGAGCCGAGCAGATAATGATGCTTGACGGCATCAGAAACAGTAGCCATTTCTCCAATGAGGCTCCGGAAGATGGCTATGAAAGAAGGCCAATCTTCTATTTTGGACGAAAATTTGGGCATTGAGATTTTGGGCAAGACCGTCGACGATAGGCTTGAGGTACTTGGGCTGGATGGAGAGGCTGTGACGGGAAGCGCTGATGCCACACTCAACCGCTGGGATGCTACTACGACCTCCTCATAGTCATTTATCGCCGTCTGATAACTCATCGTATAAGCGGCCTCAGTATCTTTGAGCAGATCCTCGTCCTCAAGAATGTCGTAATACACATCCTCCAGTTTCTTCCGGTACGCCTCTAGTCTAAGATACCGTCCCGTAAAATCTTCGACACAGTACTTAGTTCTGTCGCCCGCTACGACAGCTACGCCTATCTCCTTCAAGTTGGCAATAGCCTTAACTGCTTCGCGAAATATGGCCGCTTGCTTCTTTGAAGGCATTTTAGTGTTGAAAATGAGTTATTAAAACTTGAGCGTTACTAACTCTAACGTGCGGATAACTTGTAACTTGCGCGGGCCGAAGTAACAAAAACTATGTTCAAACGGAACACGGAAAATAAACACGACAGAGAAAAAAAAAATTTTTTTTTTTAAACAACCTGTATATGAGCTGATAAACCAACGTGGAACACCCTATATGTGTACCATAAACAATAAAAGGCAGACAATAACAGGATAAAACTGTTCGGAAAACTTTTACCGTAACACAAGATTACCGCAACATTAAATATCAAAAAGGGCTGATGACCTTGTTCACTCCTATGTTATTATGCTACTTCCCGCTTACACGAAGCTAATAAAATACCTATCTACTGCCTCAAACTCGTAAACAACAAAGAATGCGTTCACCTGGCAGAAATCGTATCTAAATGTGCGGACAATCCAATGATGCTAATCAAGCTTTAATCAACGTAATAATACGTAACCGTATAACGTGTGTACTTATGTACTCAACACACGTAACTTACGTATATATGTGACGTATATAAGTGCACGAAATAAAGCAAATTTATACTCGTTCCGAAAAAAAAAAATATCTCGCAAAATCTCGGAAAATTTGGGTTTAATAAAGAAGTATAGTGGACTGTAATAAACAATTGGGCTGAATGGATATAATTATATTATCGGAGCTGAATAATAATAACAAACGGGATGAACGTGAGTTTATTCTGTAAAGGGGCGGGGGGGGCCGGTTCTATACCGATAAAATAGAATGTTCTAGGCGGCGGTTCTAATTACCTACCCGCCATAGGTATTCGAGACCACAAAATATTTTTTGCCGGGAAAGGGGGCAAAATATGTAACCGGGTGAAAATGGACTGTAGTAAATCGACGGGGGCTGGTTCAAACAAAGTTACGGGCCGGCGGGGGATAGGCGGGGGGTGATATAAACCAAAAATTTTCTTGGATTGAAAATGGACTGTAATCGACGGGGGCTGGTTCAGTAACGGTTCGAAGGGCCAAAAGTTTCGAAAACGGTCTCGAAGGATCAAAATGTAATCGCGGGATTACAGAAACTGCAGGGCGGATGGGATTTGACACAGGAGAATTGTGGAAACAATGTGGGTGCACTGACCTGGTTAGAATGTTTCGATGGGCCGGCAAATCCGCCGTGTTTCGTCTCCTCTCGTTGGGCTGATTGAGTTGGCGGTGATGAGCAGTGATGAGCTGGATGTCTCGGAGTAATACACAGCACTGATATGTTCACAAGACACGGTAAATACGCGAGATTGTTTGTATCGTCGCGAATGTGTACACATGTGTCGTTCTCTAGATGATTCGGGCGGAACAGAGAGAGTCCAGCGCCCGCGCGCGCCTCGACCGGCGCGCGGCGGGAGGGGGGTGGTCATCCGCGCATGCGCGCGCGAATCACACGTCATATTCTAACGTCACGCTGGTAACGTAGCGTAGCGTG
>OW203991.1:29787941-29847254 GCA_934047225.1 Ypsolopha sequella | reverse complement strand
AAAATGGCCACTTTTTTTAATTTTCTTTTTTCAATAGTGTTGCCCTCACATTTTTTCCCGACATTGTAGGGAATAATTAAAGTCATTGCTTGTAACATTGACAGAAAATGTAAAATTATACAAACGTTTCTTATAAGATTGACGAACTATTTAGTAGAAATTATAATGTATTTGCACTATTCCATCGGATTTCATGTTCGTAAACATAAATTTTTATATTTTTTATAGGTAAGAACAAAAGTTCAGTGGAATTTTCGACGAAAATATTACAATAGAGTTGGCAACAACTGGTCAACGGTTTCAATGCAATCTGTTGATTTATTTTAAAACGTTTTTTCGGAGTATTATGACTATAGCCATCTTTTGGCTTAACGTTGGATTAATAATGGTTTAGGTAGATGCCCGCGTAGAAAGTCGAAAATTATTTCGTTTTCTGTTTAGATTTTCTTCTTCGAATGTCTACGACCAAAAAAAAAGACGATGATTTCATGTGAATTTTGTTTGTACCATTGCAATTCATCAAATAAATTTGATGATTTTGTCATATATTCCATGTGTTAATCAATCAGCAGCAGTCCATCAGCCTGTCTTTTTACACTGCTGGACATAGGCCTTTCCAAGATTTCGCCTCTCTTGGTGGTCCTCTTGGAAGTGATGCCCATCATACCCACACACGCTGGGCAGGCGGGTCGGTGAGCATGGTGCCAAAACCCTCGCATCAGTGACACCACTGCCCGTCACCAGTCTGTTTGGTTTAACGCCCGGCTATAACAGTCTTACTCTCCCTGAATAACTTGACTCTGGTAGGTTTGCCAGTAAGATAGGTAGTGGTAAAGTCGAGCCGCAGCAGTAAATAATATAAAAGGGAAAGTTTTTATATTTATTATTATAATTTCATGTAACAAAATAATACATTTTATTTCTTATTCTTGTTCTTTATTGTACATACACAGAAAAAGGTAAAAAAAACAAGCATTGCAATTTAAAGTTGAATACAGTGGCGAGCTTATCTCTAAGATTGTTTAGTATGAATCAGTAATCTTAAGTGTACTTACTTATCTCATTACTATTATATGTAAAGATAGCACTAAAAAAATATTCTACATAAATAGAAATTATTTATTCTTACAAATTAAATATTAAACTGTAGCCTTCCGCCCATTGACTTGGCCTATGTCCCTTATGCAAGCGCAGGCGGGGACGGGGCAATTTCCACGGGCTCTGTGAAAGGTGCTTGGTCTAGATCTGGGTTAGGAATAGGCGTCCAGGGGTCCTCAGGTAGAGTAGGTAGAATAAGAGTGGGCTGGTCAGGCCAGGCATAGAGACTCCACCACCCTTTGGCATGTCTGAAAAAATTTAATAATATCACTTAACACAAGTATTACAGAAAGAAAAACAAATAATTTCACTACACCATGAAGTAATGGGATTTTGAACAAGAGTCATCCATCATGTAAACCACATGTACCAGTGTTTTTGTCCCAGCTCATGTGTCCCAGCAGTAGATGGGATAACTGAACTGTATGTTATTCAGACATAACTTTGAAAGATAGGCCTAATCGATAGCTGCTACAATATATTTTAAGTTTGCTAGTAAAGTCTTGACTAGAGAACCCGTTAATTGCTGTCTAACCAGTTATTTCTATTACATATCTTCCGCTCTGGCTCTGTAATGTTTTCCTGGCCTCTCCCCTTTTCTGGCATGTACATTTTGGTATTACATATTGTTTGCGAAAAATTAAGCTAATTTACTTACGTTTCGCTCGTCACCAACACAATAGCAACATGAAGCCGCTCCTCCCTTTTGTACATTCTGTTGTTTTGTTAAGGGGAACGAAAATACAAACAGAAATAAAATGTCAGCTTTCGGATGATTTTGTTGCAATAATTAGGTTACGTATAGCCATAAAAAAAACATATGTTTTTGGTTGAACTTTAAGGTATTCATTTTCCACAAACCACGTTAATCGATTCATATTTGCACTGTCAATGAATTTTTTTGTAACCCTCTATTGCACACTTCTTATCGATTTTGTTTCAGGTATCGCTTTCGCGATTTTGTTGGTTTTTTTTTAATAAAATTAGTGTGAATGATATCTATTCATTTTCCAAATACCACGTTATTCGGGTCAAAAAAAGCACCCCCTTTTTCCAAAAATACGTAAATCCACTGATGCAGTCAGCGGCAGCAAGATATTGTCAGTCTACGCCTAGCGTTGGCGCCCGTAAGACGTGGAACCTGTGCCCTTTTTTGCAAGCTATAAATATCTCCCAAAACTACTTCAAAACACATTGAAATTAATTTTATAAAGTAATATTTCGAGGAGCATCATATTCCTGCCGTTAAAAACTCAACAAAATATGCGTATGAGTGATTTAGCTACATCGTGCCATAGTCATAACAACAAAACTGAATGAATTTGGATTGAATTCATACTTTTATGCGGGAAAATAATATATGTTACTCTAAAAGAATAATTTTGTGAACATTATTGAAACTCAAATTAATTTACTTATACTTACTGAGATCTGTATTTCGTGAAATTACCCTCTAGGATTGGCTCACCATTTCAGGTCCAATAAGTGAAGTTTTTTGCAAATTATATAGGTACACTTACTTGGGATAAATCGCCAAGCATTTAAAATATAGAAATTTATTTTGAAATATTTACAGTGCATGGCAAAATTATTAGATCGTAGATAATCCTGTCGGTACATGTTCAGGTTCTGTTACGCAAAATGAAAACAATGAAACTCTTTTAGGATTAATTTGTTATCCCTATGTTTGTCTGTCTGTCCGTTTGTCTAGACAATTTTTTCTGGGTAAAATTAATAAATATCAATATTAACGTCCCTCTATAGAGCTGTAAAAACATACTTTTGACGTTTTTATTTATGTTACGTTTTAGGATTTTACGTTTTTCATACAAATTTTCTCACTATGAAAATGTAGGGATGAACACTTGAGATAATATTTTGCATTTAAAAGTCAACAAAGAAAGGAATTGTTGAACAAATAATGTAAAAATTTGAAAACCATGTTGTTCTATTCTAAAGGGATTAATTATCTACTGTTCAATGTGGCGATAGCTTTGTTTATTTTTTTCCTTAAATTATTTTTTACTAAGATAACAAATAGTTTAATACAAGGTTTTCCTTAAGAGGTCCCTTTACCCCTGTATTTTTCTTAAAATTCATACAATAGGTATAAATCGAATGTGAAGTCTACAGCTTATTTTCTTCATATCTTTTTTCATGAGTATATTTTAGTGACATCTAACTACGTCTCTATACAGCCCAAAAAGCAAAATTTGATAAAACACCATCATAATAGCTGTCAGGATATCGTCAATATTGCCTCGTTTTTACGCAAAGTTTAACAAGTTTGTATATTTTTATCTATACTGGAAATAAAAAAGAGAGAAATACAGGCGTCGTTCATGTTAAGATGACTAAGTTTACACACTTTGTTAAGTATAAACAATTACCGTTTCATGGAAAACTGTTTTGACCTGAAACCATTTCACAAATTCAATTAACTTATTTTGAATATCTTGTCATCTTGCACTTCTTGATGAGAAATACAATTTCAATAAGTAAAAATACAACTTTTAGTTAAGAAAACTTATAGTTAAAAGTCTGCTGTATGCATTAACATATTTTTAATTATTAACCGACTTCAAAAAGGAGGCGGTTCTCAATTCGACTGTATGTTTTTTTTTTTTTTTTTTTTATTTTTTTTTTTGGCGTTGTTACTCCATAACTCCGTCATTTCCCAACCGATTTGAACAATTTTTTTTTTGATTGAAAGAGTATACTTCCAGGTTGGTCCCATTTTGGGTTTGGTCATGATCTGATGAAGGTCTTCAGAGATAGGCAGTGGAACTCCTCAGAAAATAACAGCATACCTCTCAAAATTGAGGCAATCGCTATGTACTTGGGTGCTGATTACAAGGTATTGCTTGAAAATCGACATTCTTCCACCTGACCTTCGATCCTGGCTTCATCAACATATTCACCATAGAACTCTTCAACGGATCAGAGCACATAACTCGAGATTGCGGCAATCACTGCGTTAGGGTGCTGATTCAAGGGTATTACTTGGAGATTATCAGAATACCCACCTGACCTTCGATCCTGGCTTCATCACCATAGAACTCCTCAACGGATGACAGCACATAACTTTAGATTGCGGCAACCAGTTTGTGTTATGGTGCTCATTGCAGGGCATTGCTGAAAATTGCCAGCGTACCCACCTGAATTTCGATCTTGGCTTCATCACCGTAGAACTCTTCAACGGATGACAGCATAACTCGAGATGGCGGTAATCATGTTGTGTTAGGGTGCTGATAGCAGAAAGCTACTCAAACATGGCTACTTATACTCACTTGAACTTCGTTTCATATTAACACCACGTTTGCAAGAACTACCTATACCTCACAATTTAACCCAGCAACACTAAAAAATGTGAAATAAAATGAACTTTTAACAAAAAAATAGCAACCGACTTCAATAGTAACAGCAGTCATTCACTAAAAAGTTAATAATAATTCTATAAAGACCGATGGTACCGAAGCAACACTTTTGCCGACTTATTTCTTCCTGAAACATTATGTTATCTAGAAGTCGGCGTATTTCCTACGATATAGCAACATAAAAACCAATATAAGAACGCCGACTTCTAGATAACATAACGTTTCAGGAAGAAAGAAGTCGGTTCCTCCTCTTTTTAGGCTCATGTAATACGTAGTCTTCACTACCGGAAGGCCCATTACTTTTTATTTATAATGGTCCGTATCGTTTTTAGGGTTCCGTAGTCAACAACAAGGAACCCTTATAGTTTCGCCATGTCCATGTGTCTGTCTGTCTGTCTGTCCGCGGCTTAGCTTAGAGACTATCAGTACTAAAATAGAAAACTGTAATTTGGTATGGGTGTACATATTTATCACGCCGATAAAGTGGTACAGTAACATTTTGAAAAAGATTTTTTTTAGGGTACCTCCCCTACACGTAAAGTGGGGATAATTTTTATTTTTCTCGTCTATCCCCTAATGTGTCGTTGGATAGGTAATTTAAAAATATTGAGGGTGTGAGAAAACTATTTTTCGATCCAGGGTTCCGTTTGCGAAATATTAAACTTAAGTGTTAATTTTTGTTAGAGTCAAGTGTCCCCCTCCCCTGCCGGCGAAACGGTTGTATTTGGAGACGTACAAAAAATCACGGCAGTAGTATACATAGCGAAATTAAAAGGAAAACTATCACAGCTAAGTAGGCTTTACAAGTTAACGAGTACAGATCGCGCCAAACTTTTAGTCCCCTCTAAACACGGGGCGATTCGCATCAGCAGGAACAAAATGTATGGGCCGTTCTTGGGAAGTGCAACTTCCGAGCGGACTAGAAGTTTGGCGCGATCTGTATTATTATAGATAATGGTACGGAACCCTTCGAGCGCGAGTCCGACTCACACTTGGCCGTTTTTTTGCCAACACCAAGTGCATTTGCGACGCGATCTTGCACTTGTCACTGGTCACTGGCAATAGAATAAATGAAAAAATAATGGTGGCATTATGTGATTCACCTTCGAAGTATTCGTGTAACTTCAAAACCGATTTGCGAGAATGGCTATTAATAGAACGGCCTCTTTTCAACATGTTAAGGCGATACAAAATAAAAATGGGGTTTTTTCGAATCCATTTACTTTACTATTAGTATATATATTTTTACAATCAGCTTTTTAATACCTACAATTTGATACTCATGTTGTATTTTTATACAATATTTTTTAAATTATTATAACGTCATCTACGTATTTCGTTTTTGGGTAAATGTTTATTGAGTATTTGATTAAGATTCTCACTGAAGAAATACGCGATTGGTTGAAATTTTTTCGATAGAATTGAATTCCGAAAAGACCTCTAAATTGTTTTATTTTTTAATCCTAACTAATTTCATTGTGAAATTGCATTAAAAATGTGGATATTATGTATTTGTAAAGTTACTTGAAAATCTTTTTGACAAAATAGCTTAGTACATTTTATATTAATAAAAAATCGACTTTTTGCTACTTTTCCACGAATCCGTCCCACTCGCACTGAGGGTTTTTTTGCATATGGAGTAACAGGGACGCTAAAACTTTGACATATCGCCTTAAAACAGAGTTAACACAATATCACACTACGAAACTGAATCCGAATCACTAATGCTTAATCAAAGTCGAAAATATAATAGCCAAGTTCAACGTGAAAGAATATACAAACAGATCAAAAGTAAAGCCAAAAAACCCGGCCAAGTGCCGTATTGTGGATGATAAATTTAATTTGTAATTTTTTTTTCGTGAATTTCTCAACCGCTTTATTTTTCCTGTAACCTTTAAGTAAACACATATTACCGTGATTTTTTTCATATTTTTTGGTCCAACAGTTTTTGAGATAAGGGGGGGGGACATACATATTTTTGTTTTTTTTAAATATTTCTCGAAACCTGTGCCAGTAAATATAGTAAAAGTATATATTTTTACAATCAGCTTTTTAATACCTACAATTTGATGCCCATATTGTATTTTTATACAATATTTTTTTAATTTATTTTGCTTCCTTTTTTATATTTCTCACTTGTGCTCAATTTTTTTTAATGGATATCGTTTTCCTGTAATTGGCCAGTTATGATCTATAATTGAAATTTTTTTCATATTCGGTCGACCAGTTTCGGAGATAAGGGGGGGGACGGACATACTTTTTTTTGGGGTTTTTCAAAGATTTCTCGAAACCAGTGCCAGTAAATATAGTAAAAGTATATATTTTTACAATCAACTTTTTAATACCTACAATTTGATATCCATATTATATTTTTAGGATAATACTTTTTATTTTTCTCACTTTTGTTTTGGAAATATTTTGAACAATTTCAAATTTTTCATATTTTTGTCTACACTGTGATATGTGGGCAAAATAATGCTATTTTTGTGCCAAATTTCATGTCTTTATCTTTAACGGTGCTAAAGTTATGAGGCTGTGACATACGGATGGACGGAAGGACAACGGAGTGTCACCATAAAGTTCCTTTTGTACCTTTTAGGTACTACGAAACCCTAAAAACACCAAAAACAAACGAGAGCACAGTCGACTTCCAAGATGGCGATAGAAAGACATGGCAGTTGCAGCAGATACGCCAAAAACCGCCTTTGAATTTTTTCTCTACGAAAAGATTCTGAATAAACTTTTAACAAAAAAATAGTAACCGACTTCAATAGTAACAGCAGTCATTCACTAAAAAGTTAATAATAATTCTATAAAGACCGATGGTATCGAAGCAACACTTTTGCCGACTTCTTTCTTCCTGAAACATTATGTTATCTGGAAGTCTGCGCTCTTATATTGATTTTTATGTTGCTATATCGTATGAAATACGCCGACTTCTAGATAACATATTGTTTCAGGAAGAAAGAAGTCGGCAAAAGTGTTGCTTCGGTACCATCGGTCTTAATAGAATTATTATTAACTTTTTAACCGACTTCAAAAAGGAGGCGGTTCTCAATTCGACTGTATGTTTTTTTTTTTTTTTTTGGCGTTGTTACTCCATAACTCCGTCATTTCCCAACCGATTTGAACAATTATTTTTTTGTTTGAAAGAGTATACTTCCAGGTAGGTCCCATTTTGGGTTTGGTCATGATCTGATGAAGATCTTCAGAGATAGGCAGTGGTACTCCTCAGAAAATGACAGCATAATCTCGAAATTGAGGTAATCGCTTTGTATCTGGGTGCTGATTACAAGGTATTACTTGAAAATCAACATTCTTCCACCTGACCTTCGATCCTCTCTTCATCACCATATTCACCATAGAACTCCTCAACGGATCAGAGCACATAACTCGAGATTGCGGCAATCACTGCGTTAGGGTGCTGATTCAAGGGTATTACTTGGAGATAATCAGAATACCCACCTGACCTTCGATCCTGGCTTCATCACCATTGAACTCCTCAACGGATGACAGCACATAACTTTGGATTGCGGCAACCAGTTTGTGTTAGGGTGCTCATTGCAGGGCATTGCTGAAAATTGCCAGTGTACCCACCTGACCTTCGATCTTGGCTTCATCACCGTAGACCTCTTCAATGGATGACAGCACATAACTCGAGATTGCGGTAATCATGTTGTGTTAGGGTGCTGATAGCAGGAAGCTACTCAAACATGGCTACTTATACTCACTTGAACTTCGTTTCATATTAACACCACGTTTGCAAGAACTACCTATACCTCACAATTTAACCCAGCAACACTAAAAAATGTGAAATAAAATAAACTTTTAATAAAAAAATAGCAACCGACTTCAATAGTAACAGCAGTCATTCACTAAAAAGTTAATAATAATTCTATAAAGACCGATGGTACCGAAGCAACACTTTTGCCGACTTCTTTCTTCCTGAAACATTATGTTATCTAGAAGTCGGCGTATTTCCTACGATATAGCAACATAGAAACCAATATAAGAACGCCGACTTCTAGATAACATAACGTTTCATGCATTAACATATTTTTAATTATATTACAATAGTAATAAAATAATTGGCTTATCCGTCGTCGTGATACCAGCCGTAAATTTCTTAAATAATCTGATATCACGCTTATGGAAAACCCAATTATTTTGAAGATACCATAATATCATTAAAATATGTTTATGCATATAGCAAACTTTTAACAATAAATTGTCTTAGCTAAAAGTTGTACTTTACCGTTATAATTATTTCTTAATATTTTGTTACAAATTCGGAGAAATAGCCCTTAAGGAAAACCTTGTATGAAAATATTTGTTATCTTTGTAACAAAGAAAAAAATAATAATAAACAAAGTTATCGCCACATTCAACAAACAGTAAATTATTAATCCCTTTAGAATAGAAAGATATGGTTTTATATTTTTTACATTAATTGTTCTACAGTTCCTTTCTGTGCTTTCTTTCAAATGCAAAATATTATGTCAAGAGTTGATCTCTATATTTTCATAAGGAGAAAATTTTTATGAAAAAGTTAAACAAAAGGCCATAAAAACGTTATAATATGTATATTTTACAGGGCTGTAAATATTAGCATTTATTGATTTTACCCAGAAAAATTGCCTAGACAAACGGAAAAACAGACAAACATAGGGACAACAAATTAATCCTAAAAGAGTTTTGTTTTTTCATTTTGCGTAAAGGGACCTGAACATTTCAAACTATGATACAAATAAATTTCTATATTTTAAACACTTGGCGATTTATCCCAAGGGTAAACAGGTGTCCCAAAAGTCAACGCTTTCCCTTGGAAGGCTGGTAGGCCAGCTCATGACTGACCAGAATATCAAATTATGACCTCAGCAAAAAGTAGATAGTCTTCGAGTTGATGGTACTTTTATAAATTCGAATAGATTTTTGAGAGTCAAAGCTAACCAGTTCTACATTCTAAGAATAAAATTTTTGTTGCGCAACTCTGAATAGTCATGCTATTGATAAAGTCAAAAATAAACCTTGAAATGCTGTTACATCAGGAAGAAAAATAAAAACCCAATTTATGAGCAATTTTTTGTAATTAGGTTAGTTCGATACCACACCCTGAAAAAAAATGTCCTATGTTAGTTTTGCAAATTGTCTTAAATAACGGCTCATCAAATATTGTTTTTCAAATGATCTGGCAATTTCAAGGAGCTGCGTATTTTTTTAAATAATTAGAATTTAGAATGAAAGAGTGGCGGGCAGTAAAAATATTTGAAGTTCATTAGAAATGCCATTTAACACGCGTTAGAGTGAGATAAATAGTGACGCTATTTAAAATGAGTTGGAATGAGATAGTAACGCAGTTAAACGTGGTTGAAAGAGAGAGGCATAATTGATATAGGCTACAGTGAGATAGATAGTGACGTAGTGCATTCCTTCTGAGAATATTTGTTAGTTTCCACTTTTTGTAATAACAACTTTAGTAAAAAAAAATTGTAAAGAAATTTTTGGTCCAATTTATTTTCCCGCAAGTGTAAAACTAGCTCAACGGGCGAAAAATATTTAAAGAATGGGTAATGGTGACAATTAACCGTCACGACATTATAATGTATCTCTAAAGGAGTGTCTGAAATGTTCCGAGGGTCAACTGAAAAATCAAACACTCAAAAAACCACTTTTAGCCGACCACAATAAATTTACGTCCCGACGTGATAGCAAGTAGGATCAATGCCGTGTGACGATGATCGAAATACACTAATAAATTAGATAAAATAAAATACGTATTACTTTTGACCCTGCCTCGTCCACTCTATTCGTATTTTTGCTATGGTGACGCGAGCTTAGAGACCGGGACGAATTTCCCCCCGCGCGCTATCGTAAAATAGAATAGGCCACGCCCGGAACTGGTTTTTGTTTTGGCTATGTCATACTCTTAATTTAAACATCATCAGTTTTTTCATGAAAAATTGGTGAGGAAAAATCAATCAAAGCCATCGATCGGTCGGCGCTTGCTTACATTACACACAAACTATTTTGTAGGTTATCCAAAAATGCATAGATAATAGACAAACGTCATGAGGTGTACATAGCAATAACAATCGCTCCAGCTGTTTTTGACATGAGGTGGGCAGTCCGCCATTTTGAAAAAAAAAAAAGTCATTAGGTGGATTTAGCCAGTGCGCAGTTTTCGCACTGGCTAAATACACCTAATGACTTTTTTTTTTTTTCAAAATGGCGGAACGCCCACCTCATGTCAAAAACAGCTGGAGCGATTGTTATTGCTAAATACACCTCATGACGTTTGTCTATTGTCTATGCATTTTTGGATAACCTACAAAATATTTTTTGTGTAATGTAAACCTAAACGCCGACCGATCGATGGCTTCGATTGATTTTTCCTCACCAATTTTCCATGAAAAAACTGGTGATATTTCAATTAACAAAACAACAGAATGTACAAAAGCGAGGAGCGGCTTAATTCTGCAGTTGTGTTGGTGACGAGCGAAACGTAAGTAAATTAGCTTAATTTTTCGCAAACAATATGTAACACTTACATGCCAGAAAAGGGAAGAGGCCAGGAAGACATTACAGAGAAAGAGCGGAAGATATGTAATAGATATAACTGGTCAGGCAGCAATTAACGGGTTCTCTAGTCAAGACTTCACTGGCAAAGTTAAAATATATTGTAGCAGCTATCGATTAGGCCTATCTTTCAAAGTTATGTCTGAATAACATACAGTTCAGTTATCCCATCTACTGCTCTGACACATGACCTGGGACCAAAACACTGGTACCATGTGGTTTACATGATGGATGACACTTGTTCAAAAGCCTTCAAAATCCCATTACTTCATGGTGTAGTGAAATTATTTGTTTTTCTTTCTGTAATACTTGTAATAATAAATATAAATTTTTTCAGAGATGCCAATGGATGGTGGAGTCTCTATGCCTGGCCTGACCAGCCCACTCTTATTCTACTTGAGGACCCCTGGTCGCCTATTCGTAACCCAGATCTAGATCGAGCACCATTCACAGAGCCCGTGGAACTTGCCCTGTCCCCGCCTGCGCTTGCATAAGGAACATAAGCCAAGTCAATGGGCGGAAGGCTACAGTTTAATATATAATTTGTAAGAATAAATAATTTCTATTTATGTAGAATATTTTTCGTATAATTTTTTTAGTGCTATCTTTACGTATAATAGTTATGAGATAAGATTACTGATTCATTCCAAGCAATCTTAGAGATAAGCTCGCCGCTGTGTTCAACTTTAAATTGCAATGCTTGTTTTTTTATCTTTTTCCGTGTATGTACAATAAAGAACAAGAATAAGAAATAAAATGTATTATTTTGTAACATGAAATTATAATATTAATATAAAAACTTTCCCTTTTATATTATTTACTGCTGCGGCTCGACTTTACCACTATCTTACTGGCAAACCCACCCGAGTTAAGTTATTCAGGGAGAGTATAAGAGGACAGTTCTCAAACAGGCACAACCAGGTAGCCCACAGTGTTTAAGACTGTTATAGCTGGGCGTTAAACCAAACAGACTGGTGACGGGCAGTGGTGTCACTGATGCGAGGGTTTTGGCACCATGCTCACCAGCCCTCCTGCCCAGCGTGTGTGAGTATGATGGGCATCACTTCCAAGAGAGGCGAAATCTTGGAAAGGCCTATGTCCAGCAGTGTAAAAAGACAGGCTGATGGATAGATGGATGCTGCTGATTGATTAACACATGGAATATGACAAAATCATCATATTTATTTGATGAATTGCAATAGTACAAACAAAATTCACATGAAATCATCGTCTTTTTTTTGGTCGTAGACATTCGAAGAAGAAAATCTAAACAGAAAACGAAATAATTTACAACTTTCTACGCTACGCGGGCATCTACCTAAACCATTATTCATCCAACGTTAAGCCAACAGCTGGCTATAGTCATAATACTCCTAAAGCAACGTTTTAAAATAAACCAACAGATTGCATTGAAACCGTTGACCAATTGTTGCCAACTCTATTGTAATATTTTCGTCGAAAATTCCACTGAATTTTGTTCTTACCTATAAAAAATATAAAATTTATGTTTACGAACATGAAATCCGATGGAATAGTGCAAATACATTATAATTTCTACTAAATAGTTCGTCAATCTTATAAGAAACGTTTGTATAATTTTACATTTGCTGTCAATGTTACAAGCAATGACTTTATTTATTCCTTACAATGTCGGGAAAAAATGTAAGGGCAACACTATTGAAAAAGGAAAATTAAAAAAAGTGGCCATTTTTTTTTAATATTAGGTGTATTTAGACATGGCCCGCAGTTTTTTATTGAAAGTTTTGAAAGCCACTAACAAAATATTCAACATATTCGGAGAAAGTAAGTCAAGTTCATAGTAGTTGGTACATTTATCATCTTCAAATTCATTTTTTATTCAAACTTTGAGTTTTGTTTACCTATTTTAAGACCTGTGAAAATATTTTGTAGGCATGGAAGCTTGTGCAATTGTATTAGCTGAAGCTGAAGAGGAAGGTCCTCAGCATAGATAAGTATAATAGTACCTATCACAAGGCGTCGATTCCGGGACCACAGCGATTCAATGCAGTTGCCGGAACAAGAATTTATTGGGAACTTTCGCCTGTCCAAGGATGGGTTTGCACAAGTTTTGGGTATCGCGCCCCCTTATCTACACTCCGACCCAAGTGTTACCAGATATTGTGCCGATTATATCGCAGATACTGCGAAGGACAGCCGTTCCCAATGAAATGAAGGTAAGTGCCTACATAATGTAGGTACCACCTATGTAATTATTTAGGTACCCACTTATACCTACTTTGTATAAAACTCGATTTTATGCTTGCAGCTTCTTTCGGTGCTGTCATGTTATGCTAGTGGTTACCTACTATCAGCGAAATGCCAGATGCTCATATATGATGTCCATGTCTCAGCCAACATTCAGCAAAATGTCTTCATAATGACACCGAGGCACTCAATTCCAGGGAAATCCTCTGTTTTGAGTTGGGATTGGTGTTGGATATTATTTTATTTATAGATTTAATTGCGAAATGAAACAATCTGTTCTAACCAATTTGCAAGAGTGACATTTATTTTTTTCAAAAACATTCGGTTGCGTTCCAATTTGTAACATCCTCCACACCCAGAAAAGTATACATGTAATGAAATTACAAAATTATGATAGAGGTACCTAATAATTAATAGATTAAAGCAATAGATCCTCCTATTTACTTATAACAATTAAAGTTAAATAGGTAGGTACAACTTTTGCACAAAATAACAATCTAACTTCTATAACATGTTTACAAATTCAAATTGTCTACTATGAATTATTGTCTACTTGAAAAGTTTTATCAAGTAAATAAATTAATCTTCGATAGTACGTTTTTTATGGAAACAAAATAGACAAGTATCTATTTTAAAAGATACATTTTATAGCAATATTGTTAACACAATGTTGTAACAAAAAAAATTAAATGTCTTTAAAGACAAAAGTTTAAATAGTTTGACTATATTAGCAGACAAACGAGAATGCAGCTTAAATAAAAAAATTGTATGTTTCTATATGTAAAATATAAATTCTCTACAAAAAATGTGCATCTGTGTAAAAAGGTAATAATTGATTACCAACCATACTTACTTGGCATTCTGACAAGTCTGCCATATCGAGTTCTTCTTTCCAAAGAGCTGCCACTGGTGACCTCTTCGGGGACTTTCATCGTCTCTTCGTAGCTCGGTACATCCTCGCTATCCTCAGCTGTCTTCGTGTATTTAGGCAATGAATAAATATTAGGTGGCTTACCCGTGGTCACGTGACTACTGCCTTTCAGCAGAATACTTACTTCTGCTGACCTTACTTCTAATGGATACAACTTTTGAAAAGGTCGAAGTTTAATACCTACTGCAGTTTTAACTCGTGCCGTTCGGTTAACACCATCTTTACCTGTATGAGTTTCTGTAATAAGACCGAGTGGCCATTTTATCCGTTTTTCTTCCGTTTGAATCAGCACAATGTCTCCTAATCTTAATCTGTCTTCTTTTTCCTTTCCTTTTTGAACTAAGGCTGTCAAATATTCTGCTTTAAATCTCATTTTGAAGTCTTCTCTGAGTTTTTGCAGGTAACGGTGCCGTATGTTCAAGCTGGTGGCATCTACGACGTCCAAGTCGGTAACATCTGTCTGAGAAATACATTATAAGAAACATGATGGAGTCAACGGTTCTAGGGAGTCGTTTTTGTCGTCTTGTACATAAGTGAGAGGACGTCCATTCATGACAGCCTCACATTCACATATAATTGTCTCTAGTTCTTCGTATTTTACTCTTGAATTCCCTAGGATTCTTTTCAGTAAATCTTTCATGATTCTGATAAGGCGTTCAAAAAATCCACCCCACCATGATGCTGTCGGTACATTAAATTTCCACTTGATGTGATCAATCATCGAATGCTTCTGTACCACATCCCAGTCTACTGATGAGAGAAGATTCTTCGTGCCAGTAAAATTCGTTCCGTTGTCTGTTATCAGCTGTTTGATTCGCCCTCTGCGAGCGATAAATCTTCTCAACGTAAGCATAAAGGCTTCTGTTGAAAGAGATTTTGTCAGTTCAAGGTGCACACAGCGATACACTGCACATGTAAACAGTACCACCCAGCATTTGTCTCCATTACGAAGAAATAGAGGGCCCGCTAGGTCTGCGCCTGATACTTGAAATGGACTAGTGCACGTCAATCTTTCTATTGGTAATGGGGCGGTCGTTGTTTGTACCGGTTTGGCCTTGAATCTGGTACATATTACGCATGCTGATATTATGGATTTAGCAAGACGTCTTATACCAATAATCCAGAATCTGGTTCTGATGTCTGCTGTCAGTTGATTTGTTCCGGCATGCTGTAACTCTCTGTGTCTCTGTTCCACTAATCTTCTTACTATTATATTTCTTGCAGGTAGCAATACTGGAAGTTTCGTCGTTTCTGGAAAATCTAAGAGTAATAGTTTTGTTTTTATTCTCAACAAACCATCATTATCTAGGTAAGTACTCAAATTTGTTGTTCTTTCAATCAAATCTTTTTCTTCTAGCTGTATTAGCTTTATTATTTTCTTTTCCGCTTCGTCATACTCATCACATGTTATTTCACCATTTATTTTTGTTTCAGGTCTCATATTGCGTATAAATCGCAGTATCCAAGCCATCATTCTGATTATCTTCGTGTATTTAGAGAAATAACAAAATCGCGCAGTACCTTCTTGTGTGCACATACTACTATTGCACGTGGTTTTGCGTAATTCTTTACAAGCTTCTTCCACGTCTACATTTATCGATGACTTCGGCCACTCTTCTTTGCCAAGACGCAGCCATGCCGGTCCTTCCCACCACCGAAGTGAAAGAAGTTGTTCAGCGGTGCAGTCTCTCGAAGCTACGTCGGCCCAGTTGAGCGTGCCTGGAATGTGATGCCAATTTAACCGTTTAGCATTTTCTCTTATTTCTTTTACTCTGTTGTACACATACACATTCCATGGTAAGTTTTTTTGTAATCCAATAGAATGCAACACATGAGTCTGTCCAACAATATTCTTCACTTGGTTCGATACCAAGGCTCTTTCTAGCTTCTGAAAGTAATCTGGAACCAATTAGTGCTGCCGTTAATTCAAGACGTGGGATAGAGACTTTTCCAGGTGGTGCTACCCTAGCTTTTGCAGATATCATCTGAACACTCACCTCACCATTTTTTTCTGACCGTAGTAAAACACAGGCTCCATAAGCCACCTTGCTTGCATCGCAGAACATGTGTAAACTAAGCACGCTTTGGTCAAATAAATTGACTGTCAGCCGTCGTGGTACCATACAGTCTGATAAATAGTGAAGATGTTCATACCATTTTCGAAAATCATCTGCTAGGTCGCCAGGAATCTCATCATCCCATGATAGTCCGCGACGCCATGTTTCTTGCATTATCAATCTTGGGCTAAGTGTAGCGGGACATGTAAATCCTATTGGATCGAAAATTCTTTGTATTAATGACATAAGGTCCTTTTTCGTGATCCTACCGAGTGCTTCATAAGCAGGTAAGTTATTTAAATTACAGCCTAGCTCATCTCTGACAGTGTTCCATAGTAGCCCTAGGACAGAGACAATATTATTACCTGTCTCATTCACTTCCATAGGCGAAGCAACCCACTGCCTTAACTCAAATTTTGCTCTGCTCATTATTACCTTTGCCTCAGCAATAAACTTATAAGTATCTTCCTCTGAATCTAAGCTTGTTAGGCAGTTATCTACATAGAAAGACTTAGCTAAAATCTTGGCGGTGTTTTCTAGCTTACCTATGACCTGGTTCAGATGGTGTGAAATTGTTGCTGACAGAAGAAATGGACTCGCTGTTAGACCAAATACAACTCTGCAATGTCTAAACTCTACTATTTCTGTCTGTGATTCATCTTTCCACCATAAAAACCTCAATAAATCCCTGTCCGAGGGTTTCACTGATATTTGTAGGAAAGCCTTAGCAATATCACCGCTTACACCAATCTTGCCTTTTCTGAAGCCCATAAGTAAATGAGGAATTTTATCCAAAAAGTTCATACCTTTATTCATACATGAATTCAAAGACCTAGAGTTTTTATCACGTGCCGAAGCATCGAATACTGGTCTCAGTTTGGTGGTCAAGCTAGAGTCTTTCACCACACCTCTATGAGGTAAGTAGTGCACATTGCTCTGTGGAGACTCATCTTCTGCTACCACCTCTACTATGCCATCTTGACACCATTCTTTAATTATTTTATTATATTCATAAAATTTACCTGTAGACACAAGGCGCTTGGATGTTGATTCTAGACGTCTCTCAGCCAGACCACGGTTGCTCTGAAGTTCTTCATGACCGACTATCAGGGGCAGCTGAACTTCATATCTGCCATCAGGATTCACCTTCACATTTTCTTCAAAGGTCATCATCGCATCTGCTTCAGCATGAATTTTGGACTTTGACTCCGCAGGGTCTCTAATACCCAGAAGCTCTAGTGACCAAAAACCTGTTACACCAGATGCACAAAATAAAACAGTTGATAAGTTATTTACTAACTTACTACCATGCTTACCCTGGAGAACCCATCCTACCTTTGTCTTGATAGCAATCAGCTGACCTAAGTTGACAAATATACTAGTCATAAGCAATCCTGAATAATCTGCTCCTATTAAGAGGCCTACATCCATTACATCACCTTTGTCTGCTAGTACAATATTATGTTTTGCTAACAATTTATTTAATTCTTTATTACTGTTATCATATTTGGGTACACTATTGCAAACACAACCCTGCTCAATCGCTGACATATTTAATTCAAAATTATTATCTAAGCTTCTGAGGGTTAAGTTGTAAGTATTATAGGTCTTTGCACCCACCTGAACTCCTCCAAATAGTTCGTGACTCACCACCTCTTTGCCTGCCACTGGCAGGTTTAAACTGTGAGCTATATCTGACTTGATATATGAACGTTGTGCCCCAGAATCGACCATCGCTCGAACGGCCATCTTCTTGTTCCCATGAACCACGTAGACTACTGCAGTCTGCAGCAACGTGACGTTCTGAACTTGAGCACACTGGGCAGCAACTGTAGATTTTTCTTCAGACTTCTCAGCTTCAGCTTTATCAGTACATAATACTGTTGAGTGTCTTTTCTTACAGCATAGACATTTCACGAATGATTTGCATGCTTTGGCATGATGTCCAGGCTTGAGACAAATATTGCATGCCTTCTTTTTCTTGAGATGCTCTTTTCTTTGCTCTAGAGTCATTTTGGATAACTTGTAACACTCTAAACTTGAGTGATTCACTTTATCGCACCAAATACAAGCGGGTCTCACATCAATCTTCTTTGCTCCAGAAACTAAACACCCAGCAGTTGTCTCTGGAATTATTACTTCACCTCCTTTCTGGAAACTTGAAGTTGCCATCTGTATGCGCTGTTCACTTTCAACTTCACGCTTTAGAAATTCTATGAGGGAGCCAAGTTCATCTTCCATTTTTGTAGGTCTGGCTCGCTCCCAGGCTTTCAGTATCTCCACAGGTACTGCAGATTCCACCATCGGTAGTAGAAATGCTGAATACTTCTCTTTAGTTACTCCTAATGTCTCTAATGACCGTAACTGGGCATTCAATTTATCATAAAGAGGTGTAAGGCCCATTCGGTTTTCTCTATCGAGGATGATAGCTAGCAGTTCTCTTACATATACCGGAATTAGGAGATCCTCTCGTGCATATCTAGCCTTCAAGTCTGTCAGACACTGCTTATAGCTGTTCTGTGAAGGTGGGAAACTTTCCACAAAAGTTCTTACTTCTGTTTCTGGCTCCATGGCTTGGATAAGATATTGATACTTGTCTGAATCATCGATGTTCGGATCACTATCGATTTTTGTAAACTGGCCCCAGAATGGAATCCAGTTTTTCAGACTGCCATCAAATCTTTTTAGTTCCAGAATAGGCAAATGAAAATTTTTCTTAGTTCCGCTGGTACTTGGCTGTGTTACTGACAGTTGGTGTTGTAAAGCAACTTTTGACGCTTCAATAATTGATTTCACCTTCCGCCATTTTGAAAAGTAGTTACCACTTTCTTCCATATCTTTTTCTATGATTTCAGTGTCACAATCGCTGTCTATCATGAGGTTTTGAATATCCTCATCCAATCGCTGTAACTTCTCAGCGTATTGGACCATAAGTTCATAGGAAGCAGACGCTTCATGTGGACAGTGCTGACTTTTCATAGAATTCTCAAGAGCATTGCTGACCCTTGTAAATTGGCTTCTTGTCGCAGCTCGCTCCTTTTTCAATTTCTCCATATTTTACCAAAATAATATCACCGCAGGTATAATACAATCTTATTGTCACGGTCGCCAGATGTTTTGAGTTGGGATTGGTGTTGGATATTATTTTATTTATAGATTTAATTGCGAAATGAAACAATCTGTTCTAACCAATTTGCAAGAGTGACATTTATTTTTTTCAAAAACATTCGGTTGCGTTCCAATTTGTAACATCCTCCTTCAATCAATCCTCCCTCTACTTAAAGGGAGAGATAGGAGTACATGAGGGGGTAAGTCTCTAATATAATAAGCTAATAAGTGCCTACCTATTGTGAATAAAGGACACAGGGAAAGAACATGCTTTTTCAGTTTCAATGGCTGATTTATCAGTCATTTCCTTCCCCTGTGCCCTTCAAAATGTTTTATAATGAATAATTTTAACTTTACACACTTAATTTGCCTGTATTTTACAGATTTATGGAAAAGTTTGGATTCCCTGGAATTATAGAGTGCATTGACGGGACTTATGTGGCCATAGTGTCTCCGGCTGAGCATGAAGAGACCTCCTTCAACAGGAAGTTCTTCCACTCCTTAAATGTGCTAATTGTGAGTGTAGTTTTCAGATTTTATCCCTATACATGTGCTATAAGACTTTACTTGTGAAAAGTTGAAATCGTTGCTTCTGACCGCTATTTCAAGTTTCCAAGTGTACTGGAAGTGCCCTATATGTTTTCATGGTAAGCAAATTTGTATGAAATGATGTAAAGGGCAATAACAATTTTTTGTGTTGAGTTAGAAGCCTTATGTTCTTACAGCACCATGGGGCCAC
Organism: Ypsolopha sequella; assembly: GCA_934047225.1. NCBI lineage: Eukaryota > Metazoa > Arthropoda > Insecta > Lepidoptera > Ypsolophidae > Ypsolopha > Ypsolopha sequella. The sequence continues at coordinate 29,827,142 of OW203991.1, read as the reverse complement.
AGACTTCTGTAAGAGGTATCAGTTTCAGTTCAACTTGATATGTCACACGGGCCCGAACAAAAGGACAGATGGGCAACAAAGTGAAATCAGAAGAAAAGTTAATCTGGAACATCTGAACCTTTACTTTTCTTCTGCGTTTCTATACCGCAATGATATAATGTTAATTTGTAGCTCCTTGTGATGGATAAATTGCAAAGTGTTTAAATTACAAAAAAACTGAGTAACAAAAAAAAATAAAAAACTCTGTTTCACCAAATAACCCTTCGACAAATATTATTATTTAAAAACGTAAGGGCGCCATTGTCAGATAGCACGACCAGCAGGTACCCGGTCTTTCCACCAGTCGTGCTACTGGCAAGATAAAACTAAACAGGGACCTAATTGTAACCTAATCGATGGTAAAAGGTTCTGAAGAAAACTTCGAGGTACTATACAATTAAGTTTATTTAATTTTATCAAACAAAATGTCTAACTTTCACAAGTCAAAGGAAAGGTGTTAACGGAAAAATTATCTTAGTTACAAGTTTTTGGCCAAGACCTTCATTTGGCAATTTCCTGCCAAGACATTACTAAGACCCTAAGTACCTTAAAATAGTTGTGTTAGGTACCGCCTTAACATCTGGTAGTAATATTACATTGGAATTAGTATTGCCAAGACCTAAATAAACATTTAAGTGATAACTAGGTGGAATTGTTACCGCCTTATCCACAGGTAACTAGATTACATGGAATCTTGTGAAAATTACATTAAAAAAAAACTTTAAATGTAACAAAACTTGTAAACAAACAAGGGAAATAATTTCCTAAATAAAATCTAGCTCAGGGGAGCCGTAGATCCTACAAACAATAATTATTTGTCGTACATACTCTTTAAACCAAATCGTCTGGTACACCATTCAGTTCTACCAGGGAAAAAAAATATTACGGAACATTAAATTTTACAGATTGGGTTATTCGGTGAAACAGGAAGAAGAATTTACCCTTGGTTACTAAAAGGACACATAACTAAGTGTCCTGAAAACATACCGTCCTAGGTATCTTAATTGTGTGTGGTTAAAAGTAAAAAAATTCCAACACATACTTGAATTCTCCATTAAACACCACAGGAAATGTCACGTCGACCGCTGCCCCCTTTTCAAGGTCAACGATCCCCGTCCACGCAGACAAAGGAACCTTACAGCGTACACCACGCGGCGGTCATTTTCTCTGCCAGCTGGATAAATCACCAACGAGGCAATACAACTTCAAACTTGTATATCTGGTAAATCTCGAAAACATGAAGATCTTGAAAACACGAAGATCTTGAAAACAAAAACCCTGGAATTAGAAGAGAAAAAACAATATTAAAACCTTTACCACACGGAACAATGAGAACAAAATTCCGGTGACTCAAAATACAAAGAAAGCAATACATACCATGATCTGAGGATAGTCAGAACTCCCACCAACCCGACGAAAAAATTCCTTTTCTAAATCGTCCGAAAGCAAAATTATAATCTTCCTGAAATACAAAAACAATATTATAGAACTATTCCACACAAATGAATAATTAACCAAATTGAACACGAAAAAACCCACCTATATTATAAAAAACACAATTCCTGTTGGCACGTCCGCCATTATATATTGGAATGAAGAACACTCAACACGAGTTGACAGCAACAGCTCCGGCCGACAAATGACCAAGACAAAACCTCGAAAATCGCAGCAGACAAGCGAGCGAACTTATGTCTAGAAAAGAGGGTAAACCCGAAACTTTCCGGCAAGCAAATAAACGACGCAAATACTTTTTGTGATAACCACACCTACAAAATTTGCAATGCTACAGTTTGATAAGAATAAACAGTGATATTACGCATAATATAATGTAGGTACCTAATTAATCAATATATTTTACTTACGCTTAGAAGAAAAACAAATATAACCTTGAATTGATTAAACAAAGACGCCATTGTGAATTTGTGTGAGTTTGACAATTGAAGTTATCAAATATTATCCGGTATATTTAAGGATGTCAAACGGTTACACAGAAATGCATCGGTTGTTAAGGTAATTTAATTAAGTAGGGTAGAACTGTCAGAATTTAACACCACACGTACATTGGTGGGTTTCATGGTATACAATCCCAATTCTAGTTTGGATACCCACCATCGTAAGTGCCGGTGGACAAAAAATAGATAGACACTTTGATTTAGACAATAACCCCGCAGCTTAACGTGCCTTCGTAAACACGCATACCGAAGACAAATTAATGTGCACCGCGGGGATTAAACCCACGACCTCGGGTTTAGCAGGCGATCACTCTACCACTCAGCCACAGAGGCGGTCAACAAAGTTTCAAATCTTTATATTTTCTATGAGTATACAGCAAATTATTAAATAAAACATTGGAATTACTTGTGTCAATTATTTCCTTTAATAAAAGTCAATAAATGCGTAAAACTGTAAGTATTTATTAAATATAATCTAAAATAAGTATGCAATATGAGGGACTTTCCGGATTTGCCCTGATGGCCTGACACAAAAATAGTTCCTCCATAACATCTTTCAGGGCGACTACTGCCTTGTGAATCTCTCGCAGCTCAGCTCGGAGACACTTTTCTTTCCATTTGAACAGCTGACTGCTGATACAGCTCAAGGAGGCGGTTGCGTGAGCTGACGTGCGAGCAAGGAGAGTGCGGACGCCACCGTCTGCCTCTGCCCCGTCTATCTGTTGAACATAAAACAGCAATATTACTTCCCCTGACACACCTTGGAGCTTTATTTTCAGACTTGTTTGGTTACACTGATCACTGCTCTAAGAAACCTGTTAGGTAATAAGAGTGACAACCAATTTAAAATGAATCAGTAACCCTAAAACTACATTATAAATCGGCGTTTTGGGTATTTGTTGTTTAATTCAGCATGTGGTAACATAATATACAGAAATTCCAAATTCCTAAATGCTTTGAGATAAACCAGTAATAAAAGTGACAAATGATAGCCCCCCGTTTCTCTATTTTTAAAGATAAAAAATATTAATATATTTATACACACTACTCATTGAGCTCTAAACAATGACACTTTACATGACAGGGAAGGAAAAAAAAAATTGTTTCAGCTCCTTCATGTATATGAAAAATATCCCTATAATATGAAAAATAATTTAAATGGAGTTTTAACTAAATAGGTATTAAGTTTTAAGTCAATATTCTACACCAAATATTAAAATCTCAGGTCTGTAACTCATTCTGTCTATGAGCTAGATACCTGTGAAATATCGATAAAAAGACAGACGGATAGCAGAGTGTCATTAATAGGGCCTGTTTTAAATGGATGTATAAATTATTTTAAAATAAATATTCTTAAAAATAATAAGTACTATTATGGCCCGGTGATTGGTTAACCGCTTCATCACTCCTTGACGGAGTGCAGGCGTAGGCTATGAGAGCTAGCGAGCAGTGACTTTGTGTGACCTAGGTGTACAGCCGCAGTCTCCAGTGATAATGAAGCTCTTTTCATGTTCAGATTACTCCTGCTAATCCTTGTCTTTATCAGATGAACATAAAGAAAATAAGCAATACTATATTAGTTGGAAAGGGAATAATTGTTGATGAAAAGTGGTGCGTTTGAATATCTTGACTTGACACACGGTTCACCTCTGACACCCCCTCAGGGAGACATGTCGCGATGATAGATTTATTATATTACATTTAAATATTCTAGATTACATGTTAATGTCACAAGGGCCCGTCGCATTACTTCTAATCTCTACGTGGTGGCATAGATAAATTATAGATGGCGGTATGTCTTTAGTTGAAGGTGACCCTCCGCCTGTCCCAGTACCATGTCGGCTGCCTTCTACTGGGACGGGTAGAGTCACACTTGAATATATTTTTTTATAGTGTTCTTTCTATGCTTCCCAACCTAGCATAAGCGATTAATGTTATATTGTTAATGTTTTAGAAAGCACACAGAACAGTCTTCCCTGTTATTATTATTATTTTAATAAAAATATTGATAGAAAACTGTATTACCATCATTGCTGCGATTGTTGTTGTGAACTGCCATTGTCTGCCATGGCATTTTGACTGTCTGTTATTTCTTTCCTTAAGTGATTATGCTCCAGAAATGTGAATAGCCCTGCGTTCCGAAATAGATTTATATCGCTAAAATCGATTACGAAAGTATGAAGTGAATGGCTTATGATCTATTGTAATTCTATTACGGACCGCAGGGTAGTATTTCGATTTGTTCAGCAGTCATTCTGAAACAAAATAGGTTGGTTAGGTAGATCTAATATGATTGAAAGTGGAGAAAGGAGTTACACATTCTTCTGTTCCTGTTCAGCAATGGGTCCATGTCCCTCGCATATAAAATTCAGTTGATCGTAAGAGGATGCAGTGTGGATGGTTCGTTTATCCAGGGACCCATCAAAGGAACTTCAAGTACTTACATGTTACAATTTTCTATGTATTGTCGCAGTATTAATTTATTATTGTAATAATCACCGCTCGCACCTAATAAATCTCTGAAAACTGCTAAACTAAACTGTAAACAATAAATAAAACAGATGGTCGATGAACACCAGGGTCCTTTCACTCAGTACATTTTCGCACTGGCTAAATACACCTAATGACTTTTTTTTTTCAAAATGGCGCTCCGCTCACCTCATGTCAAAAACAGCTGGCACATGTCAAAAACAGCTGGAGCGTTTGTTATTGCCAGGTTATTGCTATGTACACCTCATGACGTTTGTCTATATTGTCTATGCATTTTTGGATAACCTACAAAATATTTTAGTATCCCTCTATAATTTGTTTTGTTTGTGTGTAAGCGCCGACCGATCGATGGCTTTGATTGATTTTTCCTCACCAATTTTCCATGAAAAAACTGATGATGTTTAAATACTTCATTCATTCGGCTTCATGTTGTTGTGTTGGTGACGAGCGAAACGTAAGTAAATTAGCTTAATTTTTCGCAAACAATATGTAATACCAAAATGTACATGCCAGAAAAGGGGAGAGGCCGGAAGACATTACAGAGCAAGAGCGGAAGATATGTAATAGAAATAACTGGTCAGACAGCAATTAACGGGTTCTCTAGTCAAGACTTTACTGGCAAAGTTAAAATATATTGTAGCAGCTATTGATTTGGCCTATCTTTCAAAGTTATGCCTGATCTGAATAACATACTGTTCAGTTGTCCCATCTACTGCTGGGACACATGACCTGGGACCAAAACACTGGTACTGTGGTTTACATGATGGATGACACTTGTTCAAAAGCCTTCAAAATCCCATTACTTCATGGTGTAGTGAAATTATTTGTTTTTCTTTCTGTAATACTTGTGTTAAGTGATATTATTAAATTTTTTCAGAGATGCCAAAGGGTGGTGGAGTCTCTATGCCTGTCCTGACCAGCCCACTCTTATTCTACTGTAGCATTGCGACATGCACTTTCGTGCGTCATTAAAGTTACGCTTAGTCAGTAAGTTAGAATTAAGGTATTTTTGTACTAATTAAATATATTCATTCATTATACGACCATCAACCAAACAACATGTTTCCTTTAACTTGTTCCTGACATCAGTACACCTACACGTATCCCCACATGGCGACCCTCAGCCACAAGAACCCAAGGACTTCGTTATAAATAGGAAGATCGAAACGAACATGAAATTGAAGAAGCCACTTTGACGAAGCCACTTTTAAGAAGAAGACACATAGCCACTATCACCGTAGCATGGCTGACAATCAAGTAATCATAAATCAAACAACTAACATAGCTGACATCACCAATCATAAGAAGAACTTATAAGAAGACTTGAAGCGTACGAGCGGTGTCCAGGGTAATCCCGGCCCACGGAGTCCAGGGTATAGCCCGGCCCACCCTCAGCGGACAAGGAGTCGAGAGCTGCCAGACAAGCCGATGCCCGCTGACGCCCGCCGCCCGCCGCCGCCGCCGATGACCGCTGCGAGCCGCCGCGTCATGCCACGTGTCGCCCCTCACCGTCAAGTCATACCCGTGGTGCCCATATTTTTTTATGTACAGTCTACTAGACAAGTAAGTCACTATCAATGTACCTAATGTTTTTATGTACTTCCCCATATTTTTGAAACGATTTCCATCGTCTAGTTTGTTATGTCTGAGTTAACTGAGTTAGAAATTATTTATGAGAGATTAATTGAAATAAAAGCATATCTCATTAAAGTCGGACCAGCCAGAAGGCAAAGTTCAGAGACAGCTCAGCTCAAGTTTCAAGAAGCTCAAGAATTATACAGTCGTTTGGAGTCTATTTCGTCTGATATAAGAGTAAAAACAGAATCGAGTGTATTAAATAGTGAAGAAATACAAGCATCTAACATATTGATAGGAAATATACGAGGGATTTACCAATATATTTTAAGTTTAAATATTCCCTTATATGTAGATAAGTGCACAGAAACCGTAAATATGGCGCAAGATAATTTTGATTTAAAAACAGCCATCGCCCTGTTGCCTATTATGACAGGTCAGGAGCTGGTTGCCTCTCAACTGATAGACAGTATCTAATTATACAGCTTTCAACGCAGGGAAACATGAAACGCTGTCCCATGGGTCTCAAAACAAGTACCAGTGTTTTTTCGAGGCTTATGACCATAGCAATGGCAGGCCTTAATTTTGACAAGTGTTTCATTGAAAATCCATGGAACACCATAATAAAAATCTCGTAAGCGTACTGAACCGATTGCGTGAGGTTAATCTTAAACTTAACCCTATAAAGTGTGAGTTCCTTCGACAGGAAATAATTTACCTAGGACATCAAATCACATCCGAAGGTATTTTTCCAGACCCAGATAAAATTACAACGATGAAAAATTATCCAAGGCCGAATAACGCCGACGAGGTAAAACGGTTTGTTGCATTCGCGAACTATTACCGACGCTTTATATCACGTTTCGCTGACATCGTATTTCCGTTACATGCATTAGGCAAAAAAGGTGCAAAATTCGAATGGACTATTGATTGCGAAAATGCATTTCAGAAATTAAAATTGGCGCTCTGTAATCCGCCTGTGTTGGATTATCCCGACTTTTCCAAAACTAACATCTCCCGTTTGCAAACTGACGCCTCGTTTGTAGGTTTGGGTGCAATTCTCTCAAACAGTAATGGCAAAGTCATAGCTTACGCCAGTAGAAATCTTAAACCAGCAGAGACTAGGTATCCGATAATAGAACTTGAACTGTTAGCTATAGTATGGGCCGTACGCTACTTTAGACCTTATTTGTATGGTAGAAAATTTAAAATCTTTACCGACCACAGACCTTTAGTTTATTTGTTCGGTTTAACCGACCCCTCCAGTCGACTGACAAAGTTTAGGTTATACTTAGAAGAGTATGACTTTGAGGTTGAATACGTTCCGGGTCGAAATAACGCAGCTGCAGACGCGTTAAGTCGACTTCCGGTTTCGTCTAAAGACCTTAAAGACTTACAAGAACATGTAGTTTCCGTGTTGACAAGAGCACAGACGAAAAGACTAGAGAGTCAGGGCACCCACCGTGACCGACCCACCGAGCCTTTTACTTCCAGTAGGCCTGATCAACCTACAGCAGTAGAGGTGCTCAAATGACCAAATGAGATAACTGAATTAATTTTCTTAAACAATTTTAATGACAAAAGTTTGAATATTTCAGAGTATGTTTCAAGTGACGCTAACTATTGCACTTATATACCATCGCAATCCGCGATCATTCTTGATACCCGATCGTTATCGACCGATTTGGTGTTAGCGAGGGATCTCGAAAAATTGTGCCAAAAGTTAAATATTGTAGAGCATCATAAAAAATAGGAGTAACGCTCGATTTATTAAAAGTATACTGCGCAGTATCAACAAATGTTAAATCGCGTCACCAAAGTTCCTTATTACAAGAGACATAGATCGTATTTCAGACAGGGATGAAATAACGACAATTTTAAATGACTTTCACCTTTTGCCCACAAGTGGACATGCAGGTATGAATCGCATGTTAAATAACATTAAAAAATACTATTTTTGGCCTGGTATGACTAATGACGTTATGAATTATGTAAAACGTTGTAAGAGTTGTCAAATTCAGAAACACACGAACAGACATATCAAAGAGCCTATGGTTATAACCTCCGCTGCCAACTCGGCATTTGAAAGAATTAGTTTAGACATTATGGGCCCACTAGATATAGATAATCATAATAAAAGGTACATCCTTACTATACAGTGCGATCTAAGCAAATATGTAGAGGCTTATCCTTTGGAGCGAAAAGACGCTGAAACTGTGGCCAAAGCTTTTGTTAACAGTTTTATATTGCGTTACGGTATCCCAAAAGAGATACTGACCGATAGGGGTACCGAATTTACTTCATCAGTGATGAGTGAGGTGTGTAGGTTACTAGGTATCGAGAAATTAATATCTACCGCGTACCATCACGAGACCTTAGGAGGCATAGAAAATACGCATAAGCACTTAGGCGCCTACCTTAGGATTCAATGTGAAAACAACAGGAGTGATTGGAGCGAGTGGGTTCCGTTTTGGTGTTTTTCTTTCAACACTAGTGTACATTCAGAGACGAAATACACTCCATACGAACTCGTGTTTGGCAAAGTTTGTAACCTTCCATCCAATTTATGTAAGGGAGTCGATCCTTTGTATAACTTCGACGACTACCCCAAAGAGTTAAAATACAGATTGCAAAAAGCTCAGTTAGATGCTAAGCAAAATCTTTTAAATAGTAAATCCTTAAGAAAATTTAATTTTGATAAAAATTGTAATACTATTAAATATAAGCCAGGAGATCTAGTTTTAGTGAAAAATCAAGTAGGTAATAAGTTGGATTGTGTTTACGAAGGCCCTTTCGTAGTTTTAGAACATTTATCACCAAATGTGAAGATTGATAAGTTTAATAAAGAATATTTGGTTCATAAAAATAATACGAAATTATTTCGTGATTGAATATTTAGTTTAATTTTTACAATTAAGCAAAAATGTTTTCATTGATTTTATTTTAAGTTTTTGTAATGTAAACATTTTTTTTTCTTTCAAAGGGATGTGTAACCATATACTTTCGGGGGAGATGTAGCATTGCGACATGCACTTTCGTGCGTCATTAAAGTTACGCTTAGTCAGTAAGTTAGAATTAAGGTATTTTTGTACTAATTAAATATATTCATTCATTATACGACCATCAACCAAACAACATGTTTCCTTTAACTTGTTCCTGACATCAGTACACCTACACGTATCCCCACACTACCCACTCTACTTGAGGACCCCTGGTTGCCTATTCCTAACCCAGATCTAGACCAAGCACCCTTCCCAGAGCCCGTGGAAATTGCCCTGTCCCCGCCTGCGCTTGCATAAGGGACATAAGCCAAGTCAATGGGCGGAAGGCTACAGTTTAATATATAATTTGTAAGAATAAATAATTTCTATTTATGTAGAATATTTTTGGTATAATTTTTTTGGTGCTATCTTTACATATAATAGTTATGAGATAAGTAAGTACACTTAAGATTACTCATTCATTCCAAACAATCTTAGAGATAAGCTCGCCGCTGTGTTCAACTTTAAATTGCAATGCTTGTTTTTTTATCTTTTTCTGTGTATGTACAATAAAGAACAAGAATAAGAAATAAAATGTATTATTTTGTAACATGAAATTGTAATAATAAATATAAAAACTTTCCCATTTATATTATTTACTGCTGCGGCTCGACTTTACTACTATCTTACTGGCAAACCCACCCGAGTTAAGTTATACAGGGAGAGTAAGAGGACAGCTCTCAAACAGGCACAACCAGGTAGCCCACAATGTTTAAGACTGTTATAGCCGGGCGTTAAACCAAACAGACTGATGACGGGCAGTGGTGTCACTGATGCGAGGGTTTTGGCACCATGCTCACCAACCCGCCTGCCCAGCATGTGTGAGTATGATGGGCATCACTTCCAAGAGGGCCACCAAGAGAGGCGAAATCTTGAAAAGGCCTATGTCCAGCAGTGTAAAAAGACAGGCTGATGGATTGCTGCTGATTGATTAACACATGGAATATGACAAAATCATCAAATTTATTTGATGAATTGCAATGGTACAAACAAATTTCACATGAAAACATCGTCTTTTTATCGTAGACATTCGAAGAAGAAAATCTAAACAGAAAACGAAATAATTTTCGACTTTCTACGCGGGCATCTACGTAAACCATTATTCATCCAACGTTAAGCCAACAATTGGCTATAGTCATAATACTCCTAAAGCAACGTTTTTAAAATAAACCAACAGATTGCATTGAAACCGTTGACCAATTGTTGCCAACTCTATTGTAATATTTTCGTCGAAAATTCCACGAATTTTTGTTTTTACCTATAAAAATTTATGTTTACGAACATGAAATCCGATGGAATAGTGCAAATACATTATAATTTCTACTAAATAGTTCGTCAATCTTATAAGAAACGTTTGTATAATTTTACATTTGCTGTCAATGTTACAAGCAATGACTTTATTTATTCCTTACAATGTCGGGAAAAAATGTGAGGGCAACACTATTGAAAAAAGAAAATTAAAAAAAGTGGCTTTTTTTTAATATTAGGTGTATTTAGACATGGCCGTACATTTTAGCTCCAGTCACAGCCGTCTCTAATAGCAAGCCATGAAGCAAGAAATCTGGCAACGTTGCATTCGGTCCGGACCGCCAATTCGAACCTATGTTGTTAATGTTTGTTTGTTTACTAAAATTTGTGAAAATTGTCATAGTAACAATAGTTTTTACTAAGAAAAGTATTGAATATTACTCATAAAGGGTGTAAAAGTAAGTATTAACCATATTTATCTTTATTTATTTGTTCTACAGCACTGATTTCGTGAAATAGTAAATTGAGGTTATATTTCAGATGCCGCGTCGTTGTTTTGTATCTGGTTGCAAGAGCAACTACGATAGTACCATTAAAGAAAAAGGATTAGTAACTACTTTTTCATTTCCAAATGACGAACATATGAGGAAGTCTTGGATCAAAGCTATTCTACGTCAACAGTGGACACCGAGCCGCAGTGCTGTAGTTTGTGCAGAACATTTTGAAGTCACAGATGTTATAAGAACAGAGCGTATTATCGATGGAGACGGATGTGTGACAGAGCCAATGCTGAAAAGGCCTAGATTGAAGGAATATGCAATTCCAAGGTATTTTGGAAATTTGCCATCATACCTCTCCAAACCAGAACCTGTCACACGGACAGATCCTGAGGTGAGGCGTCAAAAGGAAGAAGAAAGGCAAGATGAAACCATCAGGCTTTTTTGAATAGTGATTTGATAAACAGTTTTGATGAAAATTTATTCATTTATTTCACCTCCGTGGAATTAAAAAAAACATCAGACAGTGTGTGTTACTTAGTGTTGGAATATGCAACCGGTGAAAATAATAGATTAGTTGTGAAGTGCAATATCATCGTGACCAATGATTTAATGGTGAAAGTTTTTCTGGACAGAAATGAGTTGTCGCCAAATGATTTAAATTTGGTTTTGACAAATGATCAAAAATTTACACGATGGTCTCAGTTAGAAAATATTCTATCACGATGTGCTAGTGGTAGCATCGGTGAGTCAAGTTCACAAGACTTTTATATAAATAAAGCTATATACTACTTAGACGAGGCTATGTCGGTGAACTCGGAAAGAAGTGATGAAAGCAATTTTTATTGTTAACTCCAACTTGTGCGAGACCAGTTGTATAATATGGTCAGTAAAAGGCGTACCTTTACTATTATAACTATTTTGTTTGCCTTTTGTATTTATTGCCAATCAAGCTCATCATACAATTTACTGAGAAATTACCTGATTTTACCAACAAAAAAGATAAAAGTATGTTAATTTACTAGTGGATGAAATATATATAAAGAGTGGGCTAAATTACAAATTAAAAATTCAAATTTAACTGGGTTTTGAATTTTATGCTCATAATGATGCTAATTCCTTAGCTGCCACAGTAAAAACTTTCATGATTTCATATAGGAAATATCATATACCATATGTTCTTATAGAAAAATTCCAAACAGATTGTTTAGAAAAAAAAATTGTCGCTACAGATCGCTTTCAGGTTGTAATTATAATGTTTCTTACACTAAAATTGTTGAGGCAGAAAAAAAGGTACGAAGTCAACATATCCTGAAAGCCAAACGAAGTAAAGATTTAATTAAGGAATTGATAGACAGTTCCTGTAAATTAAATGATGATGACAATGTTGACATTTCTGGTTTCATATTTAAAATAAATGAAAGTAACTATCTTGAATTTTTTGATATCGATGAAGATGCAAAGCTTTATGTCTGTGGTTACTGTTTATGTTGCCCATATTATTAAAATAAAATATGCTGTTAACTATGTCAAAGCTCTGTGGTCAAATCTAAGAGTTCTGAATCAAGTTCGCAATATTTTAACTACTTACAAAGGGGTGGTTTAATTATACCTACTGATTCTGTTTGCGTGATTTTCTATCACCTATGTAGTCTTTTTGAATACATAATAAATGATAAAATATTAGAAGCAAGTTTTGTAAAACTTGATAACAACAAGGGTGTATTGTACAAGTTAACAAAAGTAAGCTTAGAATCTGACCATTTTGCTTTACTTTTTGTATCAAAGTGTCAGTGTGGTAACAGTTATGAATGATTGTTACATTTCATTTTATCAACAATGTGCAATATAGTTTTAAACAATTACCAAAAACTTATGACCAATTCTGTTCAATGTGACAAAGGCAAGAAAAGGAAACTTTTGACTCTAAATAACTAAATTCATTCATTTCTTATTCAATCAATATTAAATTCAAATGACAAAGTAGCAATTTCATAAATTTCTGGTAATGTTTAAAAAAATATTGCAGATTATTTTATGAATGTGTTAAATAATACAAAATAGATTGTGATAAAGTAAAGACTGTCTTTTAGTATACTGTAAAACGAATTTTGCTGCCAATAATTTTATATAGTGTTAAATAAAGAGGGTATTAAAATATATATATTTTTATTTATTTCTTCCTAATTTCACCCCTGGAAAAGGGACTGCTGTTTTACAAAGTTTTACTAGTATTTACCATAGAATATTTATTATTCTAAGGTATTTACAGGCATAGATGATTATGATCGTAGAAGAGAAATAACCAACCATAGGACCACTAATTGACTGCTAGGCGACGTTGCCAAACTTATGTTCATGGCTTGCTAATAAAGACGGCTGTGCTCCAGTACAAAATCGCGACAGTAAAAATGGTCTGACATTGCTCAACAGAGGGCGCTACCAAACATAAAACGTTTCTTTCCACTCTAGATAGTTATTTCATAAAGTCTAGTAATTTGTCTACTTTATTATTAGAACCATAAAGATTTCAAATATCACGTAATAAATTAAACTGCAGCAAAAATACCTTGGGGATAAAACAAAATTCTTTGAAATAAAAGAAGTTTGCGTGGGTTTTGTTGAAACGGAACGGTGATGATTACTATGGCAGATGGAAGCAGTGTTGCCGTTTTAGTGACTTTGTCGCTAGATCTAGCAGATTTTTGAGATTTTTAGCGGTCCATTTTTATTAGACCCTAAAAATATATTTCTTAAGAGGCCGATGCAAAAAGCTCCCAACTACGATTCGAGGTGAGTGGAAAATTGGTTGGAATACTGCCGTCCCTCTCAGGCGCGCGCGCAGCTGTGTGTGTGTGTACCATTCATTCATAGCCATAACGTCTCGAATGCACTATGTTCATGATTTGCTTTTTTTTGTTTTCTACGTCGGGGAATCGTAAGTGAACATACCTACTAGTAATGCGTTTTATGGAAATTCCTCTACAAGTCAATGCCTGTATCTCGAATTATTTATTTATCAAAATATAAGGATCGAGGCTTTGTAGAGAAAACCTACCTAAAGTAATTGTACCAAGTGCGAGTAGGACCCACAAACCGAGGGTTCCGTACAAACTTATAGGTTTAGAAAAAGGGTATTGTATTGACAGGGTACTAAACCCTAAAAAGATTATGATAAATTATTCCAGTTGCAGTTATGAGGTACCAACTTGACACTTGCGTACAAAAAAAGTAAAATTTACTAATCAGAAAGATCACTCAACAATCTGGTTTATAGGATTTAGATTTTTACCACACGTTGGTTGTAAGCAGCGGTAGCTCAGGGGTAGAACGCTGGCCTAGCAATCCTGAGGTTCCAAGTTCGATCCCCGGTCGGATTTGTGCCCGAAGTACGGCGATAGAGCTCACCACCAGAGCTGTCACATGGACCAAATATAAGCCCTAAGTTGGTCCGTTCAAATAGGACTCGGACCTGCCCCCCTATTCTGTATCTTTAGTTGCCAACTGCACGAGGTGCCTATCATCAAAAACATAGATAAAAACTGAAATTTCAAAATTGCCTTTAGTGGGTATTGAACTATTAACAATCTGTGTCGTCACTTCAAGTGCGAAAATATCCTTAGGACATCGGAATTCGATAGTATATCTATGTTTTTGATGATAGACACCCAGTCCAGAAGGCAACTAGAGATACACAATAGGCCCGCTGGTCTGATGGACTTTTATGGTGAGCCCTAAACTCCAGCGGACCGAACGGACTAGCCCTATTTCGGTAAAAAACCGGTCCGGCCCGAGTTGGTCCGAAACAGTCCGTTAGATTACTTTAATAGAGTTATGCAATAAATGCTGTGCTACAATTTGATAAATAGTCGAAAAAATGTCGTGTATTTTATTGAATAATATTGAAATACCTGAAAACTTCGATTAAGAGGATGGCATACCCTAGCAACTTTTTTTTAATTTCCGTCCAGCACAATAAGTCTAATGGCAAAGACCTTATTTGCTTTTCATAGAAGCGATTATATGTTGGAAAAAAAATTGTTTTGGCCATATCTTCGGAACGGAAGGTGGTACATCCCTAGGGGTCGGACCATAAGGTGCCAAAAAAGTTTTTTTTTTTTTTTAATGTCAATACTTTAACCGCCCGTATCTCCTAGACAGCTTGAGTTAGACCCATGTTGATGGGTGTCTAAGAAAAGGTCTCGCCTAGATCTAGCCCCCCCCAGTGTCAAAACTTTAACGGCCCGTATCTCCCAAACGGCTGAAGCTAGACCCATGTTCATGGTACTCTAAGAAAAAGGCTCGACGAGCTCTAACTGAAAATGAAAAAAAAAAAAGTCGAAAAAAAAAAATATTTTTGCCAAAACTTTGATCAGCTATATCTCCCGAACCGTAAGTCCTAGCGAGTTGCGGTTTCAACTTTAGTGATCGCTTTGCCAATGACTTCCAGACCGCATAAAAAAAATTGACATTTGACAGGTTTTGACATTTTTTTGACAGGTCCAAAAAAGTAGGGTCGGTGATTACGAATTCATTGTTAAATTTGACACTTTTTGACAACCGATAAGGATTTTGACACTTTTTTGAAAAAAATTTGATCGGACTCGGCCTCGCTGGCGCGTTCTCCGTCCTCACATGCTCGTTTTTTGGCCTCGCTAGAAAGACACTTGAAGGCTCGGCCTTCGGCCTCGCCATTAGATCCGAAGAAATGTCCGATCAAATTTTTTTCAAAAATTGTCAAATCCTTGTCGGTTGTCAAAAATTGTCAAATTTAACAATGAATTCGTAATCACCGACCCCATTTGCCCCTTGATACCGAGTTTCAAGCGAATCGGAGCACTTTTTTGGACCTGTCAAAAAAATTTCAAAACCTGTCAAATGTCAAATTTTTTTATGCGGTCGGGAAGCCCTCGGCAAATCGATCACTAAAGTTGAAACCGCATTTCGCTAGGACTTACGGTTCGGGAGATATAGCCGATCAAAGTTTTGGCAAAAATATATATTTTTTTCGACTTTTTTTTTTTCTTTTTTCATTTTCAGTTAGAGCTCGTCGAGCCCTTTTCTTAGAGTACCATGAACATGGGTCTAGCTTCAGCCGTTTGGGAGATACGGGCCGTTAAAGTTTTGACACTGGGGGGGGCTAGATCTCGGCGAGACCTTTTCTTAGACACCCATCAACATGGGTCTAACTCAAGCCGTCTAGGAGATACGGGCAGTTAAAGTTTTGACATAAAAAAAAAAACAACTTTTTTGGCACCCTATGGTCCGACCCCTAGGGATGTACCACCTTCCGTTCCGAAGATATGGCCAAAACAACTTTTTTTTCGGTACATCCCTTGAAAAAAAAAAGGCAAACAAACACGCATGCATAGCATAGTAAAGTAATCGTCACTGACTGAGTTATGTCAGTTATCGAGCGAGCAATTAAAGTATAATGCAAAACTATTGTACCCTAACCCAAAGGAGGCCCCAGGCCCAGACGCGCGAATCCACGCGACATCTCTCTATGTCTCTACTGTGTGAATGTGTGCGTGCGTCAAACAAGATGCGACACAGCTACTAGCCGTTCAGAATTTGTACTGAATACGGGCGTATTTCGTAATACCAAAAATGTTGAATGAAAACTTAATGTGCTTTAAATTTCGTTTTAATAATCTGTAACTTGATAACATAGGCTATGTTTCCGCTCGAACAATATCTTACGTTTTGTTGTTTTTAATACAAAACAAATAAGAAGAAAACGGGTAATTTACGGTGTAAAAATGTGCGAATTGCAAATCGCTGACATTTCGTTTCAGGTTAGTATTTTGGAAGGAAACATATTCATGAACCTATAAAAATACTGTCTTAATCAGAATAACAGCATAATTTGGTTGAAATATGCTCGAATTGAAAATGATTTTGGTATTACGTTTGTATGGATAATTAATTTTGCATCGGCCTCTTAAGAATGATCAATAAACATCTTGAATATAGAAAAAAAAAACATTGAAGAAAAATAAACTAAATGTATTTTCAATACACAACGCAACATTACGTTAACCATAAAGAATCGACTTTACCATATTTTCTTTTAATGAAAATTTTAGCGACTTCCAGCTGGTTTTTATAAATATCATTTCTTTTAATCTAGATACTTTTGAAAAAGGTTTGGGGAATTTATTTTTTTCCTAAGTGGCAACACTAGATGGATATTTGTCATGTCTTTTTTTTTCCGTTTTCATTAAATGAGATTTGGAAGTGCTCAGTGGTGGTTTTCCCTGTTTTTTGTGTTTTCTCCCGACGACTTGGCTTGGTTTTTTGGACTTTGGTGGCTCTGCTATATTTTACTGACCCGTGTATAATTGAACCGTGTATTTTTTGCGTATAATTGTTGTAAATCCACAAATAAATTATTAGGCAGTATCAGTAAAGATTTTGACGCCGAAGACAATATTCAAGAAGAAGCATTCATTTATTGTAATAAAAGGAAAATAAATAAATGATTGTTATTTAAATTTTGTGTTTTAATCAAATTAAACCCTAAAAATAAAGAAAATTAAAAACCACACGGAAAAAAAAGATTTCTTGATTCAAGACAATATCTTATTGGTCAAGACAAAATATGCATTCCATATAACGAAAACTATATTTACTTGGACTAAGTAAAATATTGTCTCAATTTTATTGTCTTCATCTGAGACATTCGTTTTAAAACAAGAAGTATGAAGTTTTATTTGAAGAATAAACTTATATTTTGATTCAAGAATATAGATTGTCTCATGATCATGCAAGAATTTTGTAGTTTTATTTCAAGAATATACGTTGTCTTCGATGAAGAACAAACTGTCTCCGATTAATCATTCATTCAATCATTCAGTCACTTTTAAAACTGTTAATATCTTGGTACAAGATGTATTTGTTTTGCAGCAAGACTCGGTATTTCATACTGAGACAATATTTTCTTGGATGAAGCCTCTACTAATCTTTGGTGATGGATTTTTTTTTAGAGGGAAGAATCATTTGATTCACACTAAGACAACGTATTCTTGGTTGAGACCTCAACTATATTTAGCTGAAGATATATTGATTTTGATAGAAGACAATCATGTTTCATACTGAGACAATATTTTCTTGGGTGAAGTCTCTACTATTCTTAGCCGGAGAGAAGTTAGTCTTGAGAGAAGACTAGTATTTTTCATACTGAGACAATATTTTCTTGGGTGAAGTCTCTACTATTCTTAGCTGAAGAGAAGGTAGTCTTGAGAGAAGAATAGTATGTTTCATACTGAGACAATATTTTCTTGGGTGAAGTCTCTACTATTCTTAACTGAAGAGAAGTTAGTCTCTACTATTCTTAGCTGAAGAGAAGTTAGTCTTGAGAGAACAATAGTATGTTTCATACTGAAATAATATTTTCTTGGGTGAAGTCTCTACTATTCTTAGCTGAAGAGAAGTTAGTCTTGAGAGAAGACTAGTATGTTTCATACTGAGACAATATTTTTTTGGGTGATGTCTCTATTATTCTTAGCTGAAGAGAAGTTAGTCTTGAGAGAACAATAGTATGTTTTGTTAAATATCTATACTATGCTTTATATGGCAACATTACCATTACCATGTTTGACACTTGTCTATTAAAGACATACGTCACTTTCTTCCCTTCTTCTGGTTCCCGTCTGGTCTAGTGCAGCTGTACTAATTAAAAGCTAAATTATAATCCTAAAATCCTAATTAATCCTGGAATCACAGTTATATAATAAATCTATAATTGTAATATTATATTCATACGAAATATAGTATACAATAAAGTGCATCTTTTATTTGACGCATCTTGGAGTTCATCACAACCTAACTGCGCACGACGCCATCTGCTACATTGGTTATTTGCCCAGGATTCGCATAGAAAATGCCTGGCGGCAGCATCGAGAGTAATCCCAGGACTGAAAACCCCGATGATGGTAAAAACACGATGTTTATGGGAGGTTTCAACATCGACAAACTCGAAGGCGTAAATAATTATTTAACATGGAAATTTTCCATCAAGATGGCACTTACGATGGAAGGATTATGGGATTGCGTCGAGGGCAGTGATGCCGACCCACAAAGGAATCAGCGAGCACTCGGACGGATATGTCTTTCACTCAAGCCATCATGCTTCCAACACGTCATCAACGCCAAAACGGCTAAGGAGGCGTGGACACAGTTACAAACGATATTCGAAGATAAGAGTTTATACAGACGGGTGGCTTTACTCAGACAGCTACACAGATGTGAGTTTGTTAATTTCAATAACATGTCGGATTATGTCAATCAGATCATCATCTTAACCCAGCAGCTTGCTGAGATGGGTAGAAAAGTAGAAGATGAGGAAATAGCTGAATTATTGCTCAGCGGACTTCCGGTAGAGTATGATACACTTGTCACCAGTTTGGAAACTGCATGTATCACGAGTAAACTTTCAAGCGAACTTGTCAGAACGCGGATCATTCAAGAAGAACATAGAAAAATGCTGACAGATTCAACCCCAGCTAATTCTGCATTTAGCTCAACTGCCAGAAAACCGATGATTTGCAGTTTTTGTAAGAAAAATGGTCACATCAAAGCGAAATGTTTTAAATTGAAAAGATTGAAAAAGAAATCTTATGAAAAAGACCAAGACAAGCAACAAACACTTATAGCTTCAAGTTTCGTAGCAGTTGATGCTTCAGCGGACTGGATTGTTGACAGCGGCTGTTCTTCCCATATGTGTAAAGATAAAGATATGTTTGATGAATTTAAGTCTTCTAAAAATGTGATAACTATTGCAAACAAATCTACTATAGAGAGCAGCGGTATTGGCAATGTAAGTATGACCTTTGATAATGGTGACGCTAGAAAGATTTTGGATGTGATGCATGTTCCTCAGTTATCTGGAAATCTATTGTCTGTGAGTAAAATGGCTGAGAAGGGAATGACAGTTGTATTTGATCGGAATGGTTGTTTGATTTTTGACAGTTGTAAAGTCATAGGTGAACCTGTATGCCATGCTGTACTACAGAAAGGCGTATACAAATTGACTGGGTACGTAGCACAAAAGAAGCAGCGTTCTTCAGCACTCCTACAATCAGTGCAGGAGGCAGGACAGAACGCACATGTTGCTGCACAAGGCGTGTCTACATTATTGTGGCACAGACGAATGGGGCACCTCAGTCTTTCGGGTATGTACAATCTTAGGAAGCATGCAATGCCTGATCTTGATTTACAGGAAGAAGATATCAAGAATTGTATCCCATGTCTTCAGGGGAAGCAAGCGGCAAAGCCTTTTCCAAAAGGCGAAGCGCTGAGAGCAGCGGCTAAGCTGGAGATTGTGCACTCTGATGTCTGCGGTCCTATGAGGACGTGCAGCTGGAATGGTGCACGCTACCTACTTACCTTCACCGATGACTACTCAAGAAAATCTTTTGGATTCCTCATGAAGAACAAATCGGAGGTAATGACTCATTTTATTAAATTCCAAAGATTAGTAGAAAAACAAACTGGTTTAAAAGTTAAATGCCTGAGATCTGATTGTGGTGGAGAGTATTGCAATGCTCAATTTTCTAATTACCTTAAAAATCAAGGAATAGTCCACCAGACCACAGTTCCCTATACGCCACAACAGAATGGTGTTTCGGAACGATTGAACCGCACCATTATGGATAAGGTAAGATGTATGTTGCAAGAATCTGGCCTTAGTCAGCGATTTTGGGGTGAAGCTGTGATGACAGCTTTTTATCTTAAAAATAGAAGCCCCACGTCTGCTCTGACTGGCTGTTTGCCTGAAGAGGTTTGGTCTGGACGTAAGATAGGTCTCGGACATCTCAGGGTATTTGGATGTCTTGCATACTGTCTTTTACCTACCTGTAAGCGTAGCAAACTGGATGCTAAATCACAGTTATGCATTTTTGTGGGATATTGTGAAAACTCTAAAGGCTATAGATTCATACAACCATCCGATCCAACTAAAGTTTTAATATCAAGGAATGTGCAATTTTTAGAGGAAAAGTTTTATAATAATTTTACTTCTGTTGACACATGCCAAAATAATAATAATTCTTATGATATTATTTTACAAAATGATGTTTCTAATATGAAATCAAATAATGAATTAAGTTTAAATAATGAATTATCTACAAATTCCAATAACATTGAAAATAATTTAAGCTCTGATACTATTTCAGATGTCGAGGTCAACGACGAGTTCTACACAGGTAGTGAAGAAGAGTCTTCTCCCGAGAAGTCACGAGGTGGCGCCTTTGCTGATGATCAGCAGTCGTCTAGCCCGTTGCCCAATGGCGAGCCAACATCTAGTGCAGAAGTTCCTGTAACTGATTGTGGTGGTAGGCCTGTGAGGGCTACTCGAGGTAGAATTCCCTTAAGGTATGATGATTATGACCTGTCTTTACTTACAAATTCATCGAATGTTGAGGACCCGCAATCTTATAAAGAGGCCATGTCTTCCTCTAATTGTCAAGAATGGCAATCAGCCATGGACTGTGAGTACAAGTCTTTTATAGATAACAATGTTTGGGAGTTGGTGGATAGACCTACAGATGCCAATATTATAAAATGTAAATGGATTTACCGAACCAAACATGATGCATCTGGTAATTTTCTCCGCTACAAAGCCCGCTTGGTTGCTCGTGGCTTTACTCAGCGTGAAGGTATTGATTACTATGACACCTTCTCTCCAGTGGTAAGGCACTCTACGATGAGAATTTTATTTAGTCTAGCCAACGAGATGAATATGTCAATTGAGCATGTTGACGTTGCAACTGCCTTCCTGAATGGAGATTTAAATGAGAGAATATACATGGAGCAGCCTGATGGTTTTGTGAGTGATGAAGGAAAGGTATGTTTGCTATTAAAAAGCATTTATGGGCTTAAGCAAGCGAGTAGGCAATGGAATATTAAGGTGCATGAACTACTTTCCAAAAGCGGTTATGTTCAGAGTAAGTGTGAACCGTGTGTGTACATACAGAAGAATGGCAAGGATCTTACCGTAGTAGCTCTATATGTAGATGATTTTTACATATGTTCTAGCTGTTCTACTGATAAATTATTGAATTTATTAGAGAAAGCTTTCAGTGTAAAGCATTTTGGTTCTTTAAAGAGCTGTTTAGGTATTAATGTAATTCGTAATAAGGATTCTCTTATACTAGAACAGTCAGTTTACATCAAAAAGTTGTTATCACGCTTTGGTATGTCTCAGTGTAAAACCATTTCCACACCTATGATGCTCAATTGTAAATTATTTAAGCCTGAAAAATATGAACAGAATGCTGATGAAAATGAATACCAATACAGAGAGCTAATTGGATGTCTGATGTACTTATCTGTGTGTACCAGGCCTGATATTGCATTTGCGTGTAGCCAGTTATCACAATTTAATAACAGCTATGACAAAAGTCACTGGTTAGCTGCCAAACGGATATTAAGATATTTGGCAGGTACTATAAATTATGGTCTCCATTTTTATAAAAGTAATAATTTTAATATAACTGCCTACACTGATGCAGATTGGGCAAATGACCCTAATGATAGGAAGTCATATACTGGTTTTGTTATAAAATTAGGAAATAACATTATTAACTGGGAATCCAGAAAGCAAAGATGTGTTGCGTTATCGAGCACAGAAGCAGAATATATAGCTATTAGTGATGTTTGTAAAGATATCTTATTTTTGCGAAATTTTTTATCAGAAATTATAAGTCATAATTTGACTGTCACTGTATTTAACGATAATCAAAGTGCTCAAAAATTGTTAGAATTAAAAGAATATTGTCACAAAAGGACAAAGCACATCGACATCAGGTATCATTTCATAAAAGATTTAGTACACAAAAAGTTTTTAAGTATGAAGTATTTACCTACAGATAATATGATAGCAGATATCCTCACTAAGCCTTTATCAAAAGTTAAGCATTGTAATTTTATTCATGACTTGAATGTTAAGAATTATGAATTAATGTGAATAATAATTTGTTGTAAGATATGAACATTTTATTAAGTAATTGAATTTTATTGTATGACAATTTATTCTTAATTCAAGGCTGTGCATGTAGCATGAAATGTATTTATTTCTTATAGTTTTTGATTAAACAATTGCTGTACATTATGTATAATATGATGCATGTAGACTTGTATAGTAGATTTCTGTTTTTGCAATGTAGTCATTTTGTACTTGTATGTTTACGAGTTGCAATGTAAAGCATAAGGGGAAGTGTTAAATATCTATACTATGCTTTATATGGCAACATTACCATTACCATGTTTGACAGTTTTTTTTTTTTTGGCGGGCTTTTGATGTAGTAGGCGGGAATTTTTAAAGAGCTATTTAAAATTTTAATTTTTATAAGAAAAACATCTCGTTTCTTCCTGTAAATACTATAAAAAAACTTGTAAATAGTTATATAAGTGATAAACATGAAAGACCCTCCGGGGGCTTCGGCCCCTGGAGAAAACAGTGGCTCCTCTCCTCCAGGGACTAAGAGAGGACGCGTAGGGGATGAGAACTATGAGAAACCTAACGAAGCAAATGCAGAGGTCTTGTATAAACCATATATTAAACAGGGCTATAAAAGAGTGTATCAAGAAAACATGCCGGTGAGTACGGAATATAATGTTTATGTGGAGAGCACCAAAGAAGGAGACCGTCTTGGCAACAAGAATCCGGACATGATGTGTGCATTATTTAAAAATGAACTTAAAGGCGTGGTAGGCATAAGACGAATAAATGCAAATAAACTTGGGCTACTATTTTCACAAAGCATACATGCTAATAATTTTCTGACAAATGAGCAGTTCCTTTCCAAATATGAACTCAAAGCATTCATCCCTGCAAGGTCTGTCGAAACTATTGGAGTGCTTAAATTTGTGCCAACAAACATCAGCAATGAAGATTTATTTAAGAAGTTGTCCTCAGTGTGCGAAATTATAAGCGTTCGAAGATTTACTCGGAAAGTCAATGGTGCAGTCGTTCCATACGGCTCAGTCAGTGTCACGTTTTTGTCACAAACTCTACCCGAATATGTATACTTAGACTTATACAGATTTAAAGTATACTCTTATGTTGCTCCACTGATGCAGTGTTTTAAATGTTTTAAGTTCAATCATGGAGCAAAATACTGCAAAAATACCCAAAAATGCTCAATTTGCTCGGAAGAACACCACTTCTCAACTTGTAAGACAGAGGCAATTATTAAGTGCATAAACTGCCAAGGACCACACATCGCAATCTCTAGGGATTGTCCGATAAAAGTTAAAAAAATTGAAGAAAAAAGAAATAAGGTTAGCTATGCTCAAATGGTTGCTTCTGTAAAAGAAACAAATAATGACAAAAATTACAACTCACAGTTCCCTGCACTCAAACCAGTTAAGACAACAACTCAACAAATTATAAAAAATACAAAACCAGCGGATAATGTAAGGCCATCTGTTCCACTTTCTAGTGCTCAGTCATCTGATGTCACTACCAAGACTTTAGAAAATAAGGAAATTTCGACAAAAACATTAATTGATGAAATATTAAAAAATGATTACATTTTGAAGGGCTTGGTAGGAGCATTGGTTTCACTGGGAAATGAAAACAGATCACTCACTTCCACTGTTATTAAAGAAATATTAGTGAAATCACTTCAACATGGCTAAGGCGTTTATAAGAATTGCACAATTCAACGTTGAGGGTATTATTAATAAAAAACCATTACTTATTAACTTTTTATTTGACAATGACATAGACATCTGTTTATTAAACGAGACATGGTTAAGAGACAACAATACTTTCAAGATTCCAAATTATAATTTTATTAATCAAAATGGAAAAAATGGACGTTGTGGCGTCGGAATCTTAATTAAAGATAACTTCAAATACTCTATTACACAAACTCCTTTTTATGATTTTATGCAATCTGTTGCATTGATTTTATCAACTAATGCTGGTAATTTAACTATCTTATGTACTTATAGCCCACCCCCTGACGGTACACAACGGCGTTTTCAAGGTAGAAGACTTAAGCAGATACTGAACAGCTTACCTAAACCAATAATTTTATCAGGTGACCTGAATGCTCATCATGTGGCTTTTGGGTGCACCACAACTAATTCTAGAGGAAATGATGTATATAATATCTTAGATGAATGCGACTTATGTATATTGAATACAGGTACCCCAACTACAGTAGGAGGCCCAAATAAAAATCCTTCTGCTATAGATATATCTTGTGTTAGCCCTTCTATTGCGCCTCTATGTGACTGGAGAGTACATAGTGATGCTATGGGTAGCTATCATTATCCAACTTTTATAGATATCCACACCTCAGTTGAAAAATACGTCATAGGTAGCCCAACAGACCGCTTTATCTACAGCAAAGCTGACTGGTTTCAGTATTCAGCTGAAACAGAAAAAAGTTTAGGTGACATTAATATAAATTATTCTGATCCTTTAAAAACTTATAATGAATTTTGCAATATTTTAAATAAGATCAAACATGACACAATACCAAAATTAAAAAAAAATACACAATATAATATGAAAAAACCGGTTCCCTGGTGGGATGATGAATGTATAGACGCAGTTAAAAAAAGTAAAGAAGCATTAAATTTGTACAGGACCGATTCAAAATTAGCTAGCTTTATTGAATATAAAAAACTAGATGCCTTTAAAAAAAGATTGCTTAAAGAAAAGAAGAGAAATAGTTGGACTAAATTATGCCAATCTTTCAATAGATATACACCTGTTAGCATAATTTGGAACTATATCAGAAGATTAAACGTATTTCATTACCTAAGAGTCCTAAAAATGATGAATGGATCCCTGCATTCATTAATAAATATGCACCATCATCTCCACCTGAAAAAGTAATAAACAAAATTAAATTAAATGAAATTTTTAGCCAAAATGGAAATGAAGATTGTGCATCTCTTTCTGAACCTTTTACATTTCAAGAATTTATAATTGCAATCAAATCTAGAAAGGACACTACTCCCGGTTTGGACGACATTTCATATAAACTTATCCGCAATATGCATAAAGTCGCACAAAAAACCTTATTAAGTATTTTAAATTTGCTTTGGGTTACACAATGCATTCCAGAATCATGGAAAACACAATGTATTATCCCAATATTAAAACAAGACAAACCTGAAAATGACTTTAATTCATATAGACCCATATCCCTTTCCTCATGCGTTGGCAAACTGTTTGAATTCATGCTTAAAACTAGGTTAGATCATTATGTAGAGTCACACAAAATCTTACCAGATCAACAATTTGGGTTCCGAAAAGGCCATAGTGCAACAGAGAGCTTTACATCACTTGTTGCTGATATTAAATCCTCATTTCACAGTCACTCCGCTACTGTATGTCTCGTCCTTGATGTGCAGGGTGCTTTTGATAATGTTGATCCCTCAGTATTAGCCCAAATCATGTCTGAAATCGGCATACCAGGACAAGTCTGTAAATGGATATTCAATTTCTTGTATGACAGAACTATGTATGTAAAGTTTAATAACACTCTACATGGACCTGGACAGGTGTACAAAGGAACTATGCAAGGTGCTACCATATCTCCATTACTGTACAACCTGTACACTTGTCAAATTAATAAATTCTTGACAGAGAGAAATATTAAATTTCTACAATTTGCAGATGACTTGTTAATATACACTGTAAATTCAAATATTAATGTAGCTATAAACAATCTGAATAAGGCACTTGTTCAGATACATAAGTACTACTTTAACAAACTTCATCTTAATATCAATGCTAGCAAAAGTGGCGCGATGATATTTTCAAAAAAATGTAACAATGAAAACAACCATTCCTTAAAATATGACGGAAAACCATTACCATGGTTAAAGGAAAAGAAATTTTTGGGCATTTGGCTAGATAAAAAATTGTCATTTAATAATCATATAAACTACATTATCAGAAATGCTTCTAAAGGGCTCAATGTACTGCGTTCTTTGGCAGGAGTACATTGGGGGTCCGACCCAAAAATTTTGTCCATGTTGTATAAAAGTATCATTAGAAGTCACTTTGATTATAGTTCCCTGGCTTACATGAATACAAGTCTGACATTGTTACGTAAATTAGAAATTATTCAAAATAAAGCTTTACGCATTATCACTGGGGCTATGTGCTCTACTCCAATAAATGTAATGCAATGTGAGACTTGCATACCTCCACTACATTTCAGACGATTACATATTGCTGAAAGATTTTGCTTAAAATTATTGTCCTCAGACAATAAATGTGTCTTAGGTAGAGTTCTGCCTAAACAAAATATTCAAATAGGTAACTTAGGCCCATATGTAAATACTACACAAATGTTGTCTGGACATGTACCAGAGATACTTAGAATAATAATCCAATTACAATCTGTAACTGTAAATATGTATATAGATAACTTTTGGCCCTTATACAACGTAAATTTCCCCATCCTTATAAATAATATTTCAGTAATTAGACAAAATATTTGCAACCAAAGTGATTTACTAGAATTTATTACGAAAAATAATTTATATTCACTATATACAGATGGCTCAAAAACTGTTGATATTGTAAGTTCTGCATTTTATGACCCTCAACAAAAACTAACCAAATCTTTTAAGATAGACAATAATTGTAGCATATTTACAGCCGAAAGTTATGCTATCTACCAAGCACTAATCCATGTTGAAAATATTAACCATACCAATATTACAATCTTCTCAGATTCCTTGAGTGTATTATTAGCATTAGAAAATAACTCACTACGATATAACCTTAATTATTTAGTCTTTAACATTAGAAATGCAATATACAATTTACAAATGAGCGGCAAGATAATAAGTTTCATGTGGGTACCTTCTCATAGGGGCATCACTGGTAATGAAATCGTTGATCAAGCCACAAGAAACACATGCGATGAAGATCACTCCACAGACCTCAAAGTCCCATTTACAGACTTCCACATCCAGTTGAAACAGAACCTGAAATTATTATGGTGTGATTACTGGAAAGAGATAAGTAAAGAGAAAGGAAAATGGTATGCTGAGATCCAAGGAAGCCCGCCCGCCAAACCTTGGTATCATAGAAATAAAAATGCTGATTGCAGAAAATATATAACCACTATAAACAGAATGCGGTTTGGACACTGCCAAAGCCGTACTCACCTGAATAGACTGAAACTGGCTGAAGATTCGAATTGTACATACTGTGGAGAGAGCAATGCAGATTTACAACACATTATATTTAAATGTCAACAATTTGCAATATACAGACTACTTCTTGTAACCGAATTGAAAAAGATTTGCGAATGCGAAGAAACCCATAGTGATGTGCCAGTGCCCTCCCGTCTTCAAGACCTTTTAAAAGAACCTAAATTTTTTACTCCCCTATTCAAATATATAATGAACACAGTGGAAAAATTATAATCTCTGATGTGAAGTGAAATATGTAAAAAGTGATAAAAAAAAAAAAAAACATTTGACTATTTCTATAAACAGTTGTGTAAAAATAAAATATAAACTATTGGCTCAAAAGGACTAGTTTCCAGGGCCGTAAAACTTATTATAAAAAAAAAAAAAAAAAGAAAAAAAAGCGCGGGAAGCTTCGATCCAGGCGGAGGGAAAAATTGAAAGTCCTCAAGTTTTAATCGATTTTATTTGCTAATTCGCGATATTTGAGTGTTTTTCAGCATTCATGAGGTACCAAAATGGGTAAGAAACCACGTCGTAAAAAAGCTAAACGGCGACAGGACGACGATGATGGAGTGCCGTCGTTGGAGTCCAGTACCACCGATTCTGACCAGGAAGAGCGGGAACAGGAGGAGCCCGAGGCGATGGAGTCTGAAAAAGAGCCAGGGCGAAACCTCAAAAATGAAGAAAAAGATAAGTACGAAATATATAAGACTAAAGAATATACGAGGCGTTACCCAGAAAATGGCGGTAATTTTGAATACATAGTATTCATACAAAGTAAAGACGAGCATCCACTTGGTGATCGCGACTTGATAACGTTGGGCAGTATAATAAAAAGACACAGTAATGGCGTTAAACAATTAAAACGACTAAACAGATACAAGATAGGGGTTATTTTCGACAAACCTAGTTTGGCAAATGAACTACTATCTAATACCAAGTTTCTAAATGACAATAAACTAAGCGCATCAATCCCAGCAGCTGCATGTGAAGTAACCGGAATTTTAAAATTTGTCCCTACTCATATGGGAAATAAGAAAATCTTTAAGTCAATATCCACCAGCTCAAAAGTAGTGCAAGTAAAAAGATTCATGAAAAGAATAAAGACTGACAATGGTACAAAATTTGAACCAACACAAACGGTTGCAATTACATTTTCAACTCCAGAATTGCCCGTAAGTGTAGACCTCAACTCATGGTATTTCAAAGTTCATACATACATACCACCAGTTAAACAATGTCTGCGTTGTCTACGATATGGTCATATTGCTAAATTTTGCAAGAACAGTGAACGGTGCTCAGTTTGCTCAGAACAACACAGTTTTAAAAATTGTACAAATTCAAAAGAAGTTAAGTGTGCAAATTGTAATGGGGCACATATTGCTATATCAAGGGAATGTCCAGAAAAAATTAAAAGAATAAAAGAGAATACTGCTAAATATGAGAAATCTACATACGCTGACCTATTTAACCAAAAAGCCTTTCCATCTTTACCTACCACACCCCAACAACAGTTTCAAAATTTATTAAAATCTGACAGTTTTATGAAACTTCTCGTACAATCAATTATAAAAATAGTTTCTATTCATAAATCTGGCGAACCTATGGGTACCCAAAATATTAAAGATGTTCTTCAAAATACCTTCAGTAATACAACTTAATTTTATTAAATTATGGATCAGCTCAACATAATACAATGGAATGCACAAAGTTTATCAGCTAATAAGTTTCTTTTAACCCAGTTTTTATATGAAAACAATATACATATTGCAATCATTTGTGAAACGTGGCTACAGCCAGAAAATAAATTTAGTATTAAGGGTTACACTATTGAACGAATTGACATTGGCAGCAAACATAATGGTGTTGCTATATTAATTCACAATAGTTTACATTTTACAAAAATTTCTTCATTTCTTGATGATTCAATTCAAAATTTAGTTATAAGGCTAGTCTTGAACAATGTACAGTTAACTATTGTAAGTTTATATTGTCCTAAATACACACCACTGGGGTCTCCAAACTTTTCTAAAGCAAAATTACAAAGTCTTTTCCGTAATTTAGCTAAACCAATATTTATAGCAGGAGACATGAATGCTTATCATTCAGCTTGGGGATGTGAAGACACAGATGCTAGAGGCCGTGACATCCTGGAGTGTATAGACGACAACAATCTTGTATTATTGAATGATGGACAGATGACCACAGTCGGCTCTAATATCTGGAAACAAAATGCACTTGATCTAACTATTGTTTCTCCATCTATAGCTTTGCAAAGTGAATGGACTGTCTATGATGATCCTTTAGGTAGTTATCATTTTCCCATCCTAACCAAAATTAATATTAACACACAAATAAATTCTTTTTCTACTCCTAAACCAAATTTTATAAATTATCTCAAAGTAGATTGGAAAGCATATTGTGAACATGCCAATCAAACACTTTGTCATTACAATTTTGATGTACAAAATCCTCTTAACTCTTACAAACAACTTTGCGATTTATTATTATTAGCAGCACAAAAGGCAGTGATGGGAAAATCAACCACACCCGTTGTAGATACACACAAAACTTCAAAACGTAAAAGACAACTTCCATGGTGGAATGCCAATTGCTCAGAAGCTGTACAAAAATCTAAAAATGCTTATAAAACATTTAGACAGAATCCTACACAGTTAAATTACATAGAATTTAAAAGGTTACAGGCTTTAAAAAAAATGATAATCAAAAAAGTAAGAAATGAGAGCTGGCTGAATTTATGTGAATCATTCAATAGAACAACCCCTTTATCTATAATCTGGAAGAATATTAGGAAGTTTAATAAAACTTATAGTTGTTCCAATAGTAACTTCAACAATAAATTTGTTGAACCATTTCTTAACAAATATACTCCTGACACTGTTCAGCAGCAGAACAAATTTTGCGACCTACCTAAAGATAACAATCAACACTATCTAACAGATCCATTTACATTTCAGGAATTTAAATCAGCTATTGAATCTCGGAAAGATACTGCTTTTGGTTTAGATGGAATGCCATACAAATTAATAAAACACTTGAATGAATCTTGTAAACTTATAGTTTTGAATGTATTTAACCAACTTTGGTCTCAATCACTCATTCCTGAAACATGGAAGTCAGATTGTTTGATTCCGGTATTAAAATCTGGGAAAAATAAAACTGATCCTGACTCTTATCGCCCAATAGCTTTAACCTCTTGCATGGGAAAACTTTTTGAGCAACTGTTAAAACAACGTTTAGAGTTTTACATAGAAAAGAACAATCTTTTACCTAATAATCAGTTTGGTTTCCGACGTGGTCGATCAGCTAGAGAAAGTTTAAATCATCTGTATCTTGACATTTTCAACTCCTTACAGAAGAAACAGTATCTTATATGTGTCTTTTTTGACATTGTTGGTGCATTTAACAATGTTAATATAGACACTTTATCTGCAGAACTTCTTACACTTCAAATACCTGAAAAAATTGTAAAATGGATATGTAACTTCTTATGGGGCAGGGAAGTATTTGTAAAACATAATGACAAATTATTTGGACCAAGAATATCATACAAAGGAGTTTGTCAAGGTGGAATTATTAGTCCATTACTATTTATTTTGTACATACATAAATTAAATTCTGTTCTTGGTTCAAACGTAAGCAATTTGCAGTTTGCTGACGATTTAGCAGTTTATTGCTCTGGACATAATGTTGGTAATGTTAGTTTTATGCTAAATGCTGCACTTGAAAAATTACATTCTTATTTTCAATATTTAAATTTAGAGATTAATTTTGATAAAACTAAAGTGGTTGTCTTCAATAAAGGAAGAACATTCAATAATGTAAATATTTGCTACAATAACTCCCCTCTTCCTGTATCATCGGTTGTCAAGTTTTTAGGTGTAATTTTTACTGGTAATTTATCATGGGTTAAATACCTGGAATGCATAACTGGAAAAGCTAATCGAGCTTTTAACATTTTAAAATGTCTAGCTAAGACTTATTGGGGAGCTGATCCAAAAATATTATTAATGTTGTACAAATCTTTGGTTCGTAGCCATCTTGAATACGCTTACTTCTGTTTAGCATCAAATGATGCTCATATCAAAAAACTTGATACCTTACAAAATAAAAATCTTCGACTCATTTGCGGAGCCATGAAAACTACACCAGTCAATTCTTTGCAAATAGAATGCAACACTCCTCCCATTTTGATAAGATTTAATTACTTAAAATATAAATTCATTTTGAAACTGTATACTCTCAAGCATCATCCGCTTATTAAAAAAATTATTCATTATCATAGCACATTAAGTGCTTCCTCAAATGTCCCTTTTATTCTTCAAGGCTTTTCACATGATTACCCGCTCGAGCGCTTGAGGCGCGTGACCTTGACGACCCTCGCGCGCTTGGACATTTTCGCAAAATTGCAAGTTGTCGCGAGCTTCACTAAACAACCAATTTAAAGAGAAGTTTATATGAATGACTATCAATATGTTTTATTATTTAAACAGAGTATGAAATTGGCTACTGCACTGTTGTATATAAGATGTTCTAGGATTAGTTTTAGTTATTGAAAAAGGAGAATTAAAACTATAACCTTGATTTTAAAGCAATTGTTTACATAATTTTTTATTTAAATTTATATGATTGCAATGAGTATTTAATACAAAAGCTAAAACTGTGCATCGTTACTATTATTTCTCAATCAGTTCCAAAAATCATTAGATTTACTGCAACAAGAAAATACGGGTTTCATCGACGACCATTTAGGGTCAACGCACACTCCGTTTAGTCTTGCTTGAAAGAAAATGATTAATATTTGTTATTTAATGTGATACGGTTACTGAAAATAAAACATGTGGTATATATATACATGCTTTTAAATATGTTTTAATATTACGTAAAAAAAAAATTTTAGGTACAGTTGACATAAAAAGGTTGAATAAATAAAATAAACATGTCGTCATAAACTAGTGTATTTTTAGATTACTAGTAATAATACTAAGTACATGGTGGGCTTTTCTAAAATAAAAGTTTTTATCTATATTGGTACGGTTGGCATTAACATTTTATATCCATTTGTTGCACATATCTAAACAAATATCACAAAAACCCCAGCAGATATTAGAAATTTTTGGTTGTTGTAGTTGGTAGTATTTTATTTTTTTTATCGAATTATGTACAGTTGAAAAAAAAATACATTTCGACATATGATACAAAAATGACCACTCTATTTAAAAAATTACAGTAAACAAAAGACATACAAATCCCAGTCATTACTGGTGTTAGTAGTTGGTAAGATTTTCAAGCTTTTATCGAATTATGTACGGTTGACAAAATTAATTTATACATATCGACAAATAATACCAAAACAACCAGTACATTTTAAATTAAACTCGAATTTTTTACGGTTGGCAATAACATTTTATATGCATTTATTGCATACGTCTAAACAAATTACATGAAAATCACAATGGATATTTTTACTGGTATCAGTACCGCTTACAGTACTTCACTTCAGTCGAAGAACCGGCGGTGGGTGGCGAGGTTTCCGGCAGTATCGTGGCAGGTGACGCCGCGGACGTGGTGGCAAATAAAGCAGGGGTGCCCTATGAGGAGCGTCGCACAGGTTCCCTGTTTGTGCGCCGTATTCCACGCGCACGCCCGCGACCGTGACTACGCACTGCTTCCTGATGCAGATTTTTAGCCTACAAGAAATTTTTTAGTTATTAAATAGTACACAAACTCTTGTACCTACTGTTATTCCACAATAACAAAATAATATATATATTTTTTGTTGACGGTACCAAAATTGGCTAGACATTTTATTGTTTCCTATTTGCAACGAATTTAGATTTTTTTTGTTGACGGTACCAAAATCGGCTTGATTATTAATTATTTCTTTATCGCTACGTAATTCCTTTTTTTTTTAAAAGACCAAGTCTGTTAGACCATGGCTAGGAACAAAATTCTTGAGATAAGGCGTCTAATTATCTTGGTTATTTTTTTTTATTTCCCTCCAACCCCTTCCCCACCTTTATATTCACGAGGTAATAACCTATTTCTAACCAAAACAATTTTTCGACTCGAGCAAAATTTATAAAATTTTATTTTTGCCAAATATGGATAGGTAAACAATCATACACGTCCTAAATTTGATTTTTAAACTTTTGAATGTAGATAAATTTATAAACTTAACTTTTGACTAAAAGTGGTTTATTAATTCTGATTAATTAATTATTTTATATGATTAATTAATTTTGTTCTAAAATTTCCTTCAGTGTCCGCCAATCTTTCTATAAAAAATGGCTGCCGAAACGTCAAACAAAAATATTTTTTCCTCTCGCACCAACAATATGGTTTGATTAGGCTGAAATTTCACTTTTTCAGTATGTCATACACACCAAAATGATCTACATTAAATTCTCCGTCTTTGGATACAAGTTTTTATTAGAAATATCAAAGGAATATCACCAAAAAGATCGCAAACGCGAATCACAAAACAAAATATTATTTGGTATTGGTATGCCAATGAAGGTTTTTTTTGTTATTTCACCAATATTATTCTACAATAAGGTTACACGTCTCTTTACGGTCATTTTAATGTATCACAATATATAGTTTTATCAAATATTACTCACGTTATTTCGAAAATTCCGAGCGGGGACGCGACACGTAAAATCTTAATCAGCCGTCTTGCTTGTCTTTTATTTATTTTTTTCCTTCTGAATGATAGAGATGTTCCTTATTACCGGTTAATATTATAGCCAAGAATATAAACCATCGACTAAAAGTCGAACAAATGGTGTTACCATTCACACATTTAAATAAAATCAACTTTTACGACGCAGGTCACTGGGTATGAAAGTCATACCCAAAGCACGCAAGCCCCGAAAATTGTTGGTATGAATGTCATACCCAAAGCGCTCGAGCGGTTACTATCAGCAATACAAGATATATCAAACAGACTTTCAATGGCAATGTTATACTGATTCTTACCAAAGTAAGTTTTGTGATATGAAAATCATTATTAAAAACGATTTGCAAAATAAGCAAGAGGTTTATGAACTTTTATCTGAATGGAACGATTATCGTCATGTTTATACAGATGGATCAAAAAACAACAACACAGTTTCAATGGCCATATATGACATAACCAAGCAAATTGGTCATGGAAGAAAATTACCTAATTCCTTGAGTATTTTCACAGCAGAAGCTTTGGGCATATTAACTGCACTACAATATGTAGAAAAGTACTTGAATGAATCTTATAACTGGGTGATTGTTACAGACAACATGAGCGTCTTGAAAGCGTTACAACATAATCACTTCAATACTAATACTAACCCATATATATATGAAATAAGAAACCTCTGGAATTCTTTAGCTCACAAAAACGTCAATATTGTTTTTATCTGGACTCCAGCACACATTGGAGTTACAGGAAATGAAAAAGCAGATTATTTAGCAAAAACGATTTCTTCTATCCAAAATAACCTAACTGTCGATAATGACATTACACAGAATATTGCTATTCCATATTCCGATTTGGTTACAATAATGAGGAAAAA
Organism: Ypsolopha sequella; assembly: GCA_934047225.1. Lineage (NCBI taxonomy): Eukaryota > Metazoa > Arthropoda > Insecta > Lepidoptera > Ypsolophidae > Ypsolopha > Ypsolopha sequella. The sequence continues at coordinate 29,791,545 of OW203991.1, read as the reverse complement.
AATGTTGGACGAGTGGCACGCAATTTATCATGTAACCCTGGCTCAAAAAGGCTCATGGTTCGCTCAAATTAACAATAATGAAGTTGGAAGAACTCCTTGGTTTAAGAATGCAAAGTCTAGAAGTCGCAAGTTTTACTCCATCATTTGTAGACTTCGTTTTGGACACTGTCGCTTCAACGCCCATTTACACCGTTTGCGGATAATTAATTCACCCAAATGCACTCAATGCTCTGAAGACTCTGATCAAACGCTGGATCATATATTTTTTGAATGTCCTGCTTTTGCAATCCCTAGAATATTATTAATTGACAATTTTTTAAAGATTTATGAAAAGCCTGAAAATATCCCGCGTGACTTGAAGACAATTTTGAAAAATTCTGCAACATATTTCCCTATTTTTGAATTCATTTGCGCTACTATGACGGACATTTAAAGAAGAACAAATACATCTGATAAATATGTGACACACATTGTGTGTGATTGATTTAATACTGGATACGACAAAATACTGGATACGACAATGAGGCTTTAAGCCTACCTACTGGATGAGACCTCAACATAGGACTTGAATTATTAATAAAATATCGTATCAGACAAGGCTTTTGCCTAATATAATAAACATATTGAAGAGAATAAAACACCAAAGAAAAGGCTATCATGGTCTCTTAGATACCTTTGCCTGTCCAAAAATGGGACAAATTGAGGAAAAAAAAAAAAAAAAAAAAAAAAAAAAACATGTTTGACACTTGTCTATTAAAGACATACGTCACTTTCTTCCCTTCTTCCGGTTCCCGTCTGGTCTAGTGCAGCTGTACTAATTAAAAGCTAAATTATAATCCTAAAATCCTAATAATTAATCCTGGAATCACAGTTATATAATAAATCTATAATTGTAATATTATATTCATACGAAATATAGTATACAATAAAGTGCATCTTTTATTTGACGCATCTTGGAGTTCATCACAACCTAACTGCGCACGACGCCCTGCTACAGGGATACCTTTTGAAATATAAAAGTCTAGTAGGTCTGGAATCTTTTTAGTATGTAGGCTCACCAGTAGATATTAAACCCGATTCTGTAGGCTTTAATTTTAGTTTTAGTGCTGTCAAAACTTGAAAAATTCCTAAGTAATTTAGCTTCCAATCCTAACACTTAAGGACTAGTTTGAAATGAAAAATATTTAGTTTTGACATCACTAAAACTAAAATTAAAGCCTTCGGAATCGGCTTTATAGTATTCAAATGCTTGGTCTCCACGCATTTATTCAATTAGCGTTATGCTGGCATTTCGTGATGTTTTATTGTGTTTTTGATTAGTACTGCTGTTCCTCCATGAGCTCTTCCATCAGGATAATTTGTAAGGTAGCATTTATAGCCCCCTTGTGGCAAAAGATCTTTGGCTAGTTATATGCGTCTCAGAAATGAGTAAATAAATTTTTACCTGTAATTGTAAATGTTTGGTCATGTTTACGTATATTTAAGTATTTTCTCCTTTCCATAGGTGCCTATTGGTAGACAGGAAGATGCACTACACACCAATAGCAGCAGCAAGGATTGCAAATGCTTACAGCTCACAGAGCTCATGTGGCATCCACTCCACTGACGGCGGAAGAGGCGGCTCATGAACGCAGGCTGACGGAAGGCGCCGGCGTTGGCGCTCCGCCCCGCCTCACAGCTCGCCACCAGCTCTCCGACTTGGAGTTGGGTCATGCGCGGAGAAACGCAATTATTCAAGATTATGGGCTAGTTAATAAGAATAGATAATAAAAAATTAGATCAAAAACTAAAACCCGACCACTGTAATATCACGCTCTAAAAAATATTCTCATCAGAAATTGTTATGTACAAACCAATCAATATTTATCGTCTATTAAATAAACATTTAAATGTTTTTAATAAATATTCATAGTGATGTTCAGAGGATAGCCGTGGTCTTATGCCACCTACCCTAAAAAACAATACATTCTAACAGTAGTAAGCGATCATAAGCTTTAGGGCACAGTAGCATATGACAACGACTGTCCTCTGAACATCACTATGAATATTTATTAAAAACATTTAAATGTATGTGTAAGTTGTTTATTTAATAGACGATAAATATTGATTCGTTTGTACAATAAATATCTGATGAGAACATTTTCTTGTTTCATACTTTTTAGAGTGTGATGTTACAGTAGTCTGGTTTTAGTTGTTGGACTAATTTTGTATATAAATTATTTTGGGGGTATAACTTCGTGATAACGTTTAAGCAGAGCCACTTTATTGGAGTGAAGCGGGAAGGACTGGAGTGAAGCTTAATTTTATAGAAATTATTCCCAATTATCGGGTACAGGCAAGCAAAGCCGCAAGCAACAGCTAACAATATATATATTTTTGAAACGTGCGAATTAAGCCCTTTCATTTGATACCCAATACAAAATTCAAAATTCAAAAAGTTTATTTTGCAAAGTAGGTATATATAATACACGTTTCACAAGTCAAATTTTAATCTTATAAAAATATATGTAATAAAATAATAAATGTACATGAACTACTTAGATTAAATGTTTATTTAATTTATGTAGCAATATATATACAATTAAAATTATAGGTAAAATATTATTATACAAGGTGAAATCCAATCAACCGCCCGAACCCATACCGGAGACCCGGCCAGGGACCAGGAACAAGGTTCAATGATCACCAACCGAGCCCCCAGCACGAATCCAGGCGGCCGACCAAATCCCATCCTATATACTACATAGTAATAGGTTACGTATATAAATACATGCCTACCTCCGCCCATTCGATTAGTCTTGCTAAGAAGAACGGGCAAGAAACTTGGCAAGATCATGTCTTTTTTTTTAACATAAACTATACGGCATAATTAAGACATATTTTATTTGTAGTTCATGACTTTATGCCCTCTAGAGGGCGCTATATTCAATTTAACCTTATTTGTCAAATTATGATAAGTACTTTAGAAGTTATGAGGGAACAGATGAACATTCATACATACATACCTGTCAAAATCATAACCCTCATTTTTGCTTCGCCGTAGTCGGGTAAAAATAAATAGAATGTTATTAAGTAAAGTTTTATTTATAATCTATTAAAAAGTCTTAAAAATAATCTTAAGTCTAGAATTGAATGTGTGCCCAGAAAAAGGGTCTAAGTATATGAAAAAAAAACTTTTTTTCTATCATCTTCTGATCATAATGCGATATAGACCCTTTTTCCGTTAAAAACATCGTTTTAATTTTTTTTTTATTGAATAGACCCTTATTCCGGGCACACGTTCAATTGTTGTCGATCTTGTGGTTGGTAACAAAACTGAAAAAAAGATAATTATTTTGATATACCTACTTATTAATTTTCTTAGAATATAATTTATAAGGTGAAAAAAAGACTACTTCGGGGGAAAATACAAACTAAGAAATATGAAAAGAAATACAAAAGGCACCGTCGTTCCTACTCTAATTACTTACTAGTTTTTTTCCTCCCTGCATAGCATAATTTTAGAGTAATATTGTTTAGAATTGCCTGCCGTGTCAGTCTGTCAATGCTTTCACATATTAATTTAAATGAATCTACCACTGTGGCCAAAACCTCGGCATTTTAA